>JANFOE010002449.1:0-40429 GCA_025667525.1 Glebionis coronaria | reverse complement strand
GGTCCGGGTTTGACCATGGTTGACCTATTGTCAGTGGTGGATTTAGAGCCACTAACACACTTATAGGCCAAATGAGAAAAACTTCCACATGTGTAACAAGCTTTTCTATACATAACCTTAGGTATAGATTGAAAGAACCTTGTCCCATTAACACTAGCTTGGCTTTGGGGTGACCTAGGTTTTCTATATTCAACATATTTAACACTAAGTTTTCTCTTAATTGGTGAGCCAAGGTCAATGGTTTTTCTAGTAGTAGGGTTAGTCACAGTAATGGGTGTGGGCACAAATGGACTCTCACTAAGCATTCCACCCTTAACAAAAAGAAAAGGGTTGGCTGCTTTCCATTGTTCAAGATCAGTCACCTTTTGTTAATATTCCTCAACTGGAGAAAGCACGCTAGGTGGAGGAATAAATTCCTCTTCTTGGAGTTCTGGGATACCAATCCAAGAGAGATCTTTTCTTTGAACACCATAGAAGTTCCCAGCATGTGGTGGAACCACAACATATTCATTCATCCCAATCCCAGACTTGTCCCTAGGGTCTCTTTGTTCACTAACATACTTTTCTAGGGTTTGATTAGCTTTATCAAACTTTTCAATCTTAAGCCCTACATTTTCTTTATCTTTAATGGCTTCATCTAACTTAAGTTGCACATCTGCTCTAGATTTCATTAAAGTATCCCTAAGTTCATTACTGACTTTAAGATCTATAGTCAAAACATTAATTTGATCTTTTAGGTCAAATACCATTTTCTTGTATTCCTCTATCGTCCCTTCAGATTGTGCAAATGCCATTCTATATTTTGCAAGTCTAGTGCTTATGTCTATACTATCTGATTTTAACTTTAAATTTTCTTTGTTAAGCTTTTCAGTGTTTAATCTACACCCTTAACTAAAGAAAGCATCATCATATACCTCATTATCTGATCAAGATGAGGAGTTAGCAATGAGAGCAAAGTGAACATGCTCTTCTTCTTCCTTCTCAACAATCAAAGCCTGATTCTCTACCACATCCTTTGTCATAAATCTCCAGTCCCATCCAACACCATCAATATCTTGCATGGTGACCATAGCCTTTGGCTTAGCGTCTTCAACCTTGATGATCTAGGTTGAATTCTATCCAGAATCGGATCTTATTGGAGATCTGCACTCCCTCATGAAGTGTCCCATCCTATGGCAGTTATAACACTCCACCTTGGATTTATCAAATCCAGCTGTGTCTTTTGCGTTAAAGGTTGAGGGTTTGCCATTTATGGATCCGGTGGTCTAGTAGGGTGGTAGATGGTGGTGGTACCCATGGATGAAGTAGAGAGGTTGTGTGTGAAAGAAATGAGAAAAGTTTGATTAAAAATGAAAAGAAAACACAAACAACAACCCCTCCTTGGAAGCCTTGGAGGGGTATATATAGTCACACACTACCTAAACTATACACAGTTTCCTAGTCTAGTCTATGCGTGTGTGACTATGATAATTAATGAGAATTCTTAAATGTCGTCACATAAAGTGAATTTCCAACAATCTTCCCCCAAGGGACGACGTGGAGAATTCCTTACAATATTCTTCCTAACAAGTACATAATGATTAAGAACAAAAGCTTCCATGAAGCGTCCAATGCTGATGAAGTCTTCTGAGGCCTTTGACTTCAAGTCTTCACTTAAGAGTGACTCATCTTCGTAGTAACTTGTAGTAGAAATACTGTAACGGAACGAGCTGAGTAATCCATGTACTTCTGGTTAAGGAGAAGCTTCTGAATTAACTTCCCCCTAATTCATGCCACATAATCTTGATGTAGAAGCTTTTAAATAGCTTGCCCCTAAACTGACAATCCTCATAAGCAACTTCAAAGCTTTTAATAAAGCTTAGAATGATTAAGCGCACAACGGAATTTAACAAGCAAACCCAGCATATAAAATGATAATGTTGCTATGAGGGATTGAAAGTTTGGGGCACACCAAGTAGATCAACAACTTCTCTTCTCACGCTTGAATAATTCTTCTGAATTTTTCTTCCCCCTGAGAGTTCAAGTTATGCATACTAGAAAGAATCAAAACATTTCTTCCCCCACGTAGTTGAAGAAAGTAAACCAATCCCATGTATGAAGCTCAAATACAGAAGTAGACACTATACCCCATTCATAAAGTTGACATCATAACACCAGAGTCAATTAAGTCCCAGAAATGCACATATCTTCTTCCGGAGATGCACCAGAGTCAATTAAGTCCCGGAAGTGCATATCTCCCCATACAGGATAATGATGATGAATAATTGCAACATCAGAACAATTAAACATCGAACAATAGTGTACCGTTTAGAGACTGATAACGCCACGAGTTAAAACACTGATTTTCTCTACGGTTATGACAAATGTCTTCCCGAAATGTCTTCAAATCACGTGTACTCGTTGTGCGTTTAATATGTCTTCTTCTTCCCCCTTGATGGTTTCGAAACACGGAACCAGCAATAAATCGTACGCACATGTACCTGAAATCTCGTGAGAATAATGAATAAGCTGAATTATATATTTTGTGATAATCAGATGCTGATAGAAATTCTCTACTCATAAACTCTCCATGGACATCTTTACCAAACCCCTTGTAGGGAATTTGAAGTGACCGCTGATGGAATGAATCAGATATACCAAACGTGAAACTGAATAAGAATCCTTCGATCTTGTGACTTAAGCTTGCACTATTGTTGAATGAGGAACGATGGAGAAATCTATAAGTACCCAATACATTACTGAAGAAGTATATAAGCATGGCACCTCTTGAAATTATCCACATCGACTATGTGTGTGACACTGAGTACAACAATGTAGCTCCTTTAAGTGATAGTTATCCAAGTCATCAACGAACCACCCCAAACCCGGAAACTAGATAAACAAGTCTTCATTCTAAGATTAAGCACGAACAAATTATCTTTCAAAGATAAAATAAGTGCACGCCTTCGAAAAATCCATCTTCAACTACAAATAAAAATACCCTATCAAAAAAAATCCGTAGCCACTAAAAATATAGCCATTTTTCTTGGTCTCGTAAAATAAATCTTAGTCACTTAGTCTCGTCACATTGTCACATTACTTTGTCTCGTCACTATGTCCCGTCCCGATTATGACCAAAGTAAAACTTAATACACAAATTTTGTCCAAAATTCAATTTTTGGCAAAAAAATTGTGCAATAAAGAGTTTGATACTTGGCCCATATGTAAAAACGCAGCCAACATATACTTAATCTTGGCCCAAGTGTGAAGCAAAAAACCAATTATGTCAACAAAAATCATTAAAGTGATTTGCCACATATGTATCAACATACGAAGTAAACAATTACTTCACTCTAACAAGTTGTATTGGCCAGGGACAAATGACACATAGTGAAAATGGGACAAATGACAATCGATTGTTAGTCATATTCAACAATTGAAATTTGAGCCACGTGTAGTCCAAGTATCATATTCAATAAGAGCTGGACCGTTATCTTGAATACCCGGTATCGACACATAAATGTGTATCAAGCCCAAGACTTCATGGTATATATATCAGTTATCCCTAATCACTAAATATATTCGCAGACATCTTACACATTGTTAACTCCGTCTCTTCCTCCTTATCTCATTCGACCAACAAAAAACTAGATCTACAACTCCTCTGTTCCTAACGTCCACCTCTTCCTAACATACTGATCAAATCCAATCTTAATCCATCTCAACCAAAACAATAACCACTTAACAGCCATCTTATCAAACTCACACAATTTCATCACAGATCTTGTTATCACACAAAAAATCGAATCATATATATGATACAACTACCATATCAGCCAAATAAAAATCACAAAGAAGAACTCAAAAAGCCCTTTTTGTTCTTCAAGATCCTATATATGTCTTTGTGTATCTACCAACGAAACAAATTTTCGTGAGAGGCAAATTCAAACCGTACCAGACGAGGCTACAAGAATAGTTAATTGTTCTCGGGTAGGTTCAATTGACAGAGTGTGTTTGATTGCATGTCGGTTTGTGTGAATTAATCGAAACAAAAATTGGATTTAAAAGAATTGTTAAAATCCTTTCTTATTATTCGAACATTAAATGGGTATAACCCAATATTAGATCTATGATGAGTAATATTTTCGTGCATATAGATCTCAGTTGATCTAGACATCCATTACGGAAAAAAAATCTGAGATCACTTAAAATTAATTTCTACTCGAATCTGATTAATAAGATGTCTGTAGTTGGGATTAGGTGTCAATGGGAATAAGTTAGATTGATGTTGTGGAGTTAAAAGGTTGGAGATTTGTTGGTCTGGTCAAGTCATTTTATGTCACGGTAAATGTTTTAAACTTGTCATGCTGATTTCTTCATCGCAATGAGTTCTGTTAACCCATCTCAATGACTAAAAAAATGAGGCCATCGCAGTCTAGTTCCACACCCCATCGCAACATGATGGAAGCCATCGCAACATGATGTGCCCCATCGCGATGGTACCCATCGCAATGGGCCACCGGAATGATCCATCGCAACAGACCATCGCGGTGAGCCATCGGAATGGCTCCACCGCAAGTCATCCATCGCAATCAATGCGATCGTTGCTATCAAGATGTCTTATCCAAAAGTTGTCCTTTTTCCTGAATTTGAGGAACTTGCTTTTCTGGGCAAATCTGGGTTTCTGGGAATTTCTGGGCTCATCTTCATCTTCAAGTGCATGAAAATTACCAGAAAAAAAACTCCTTTGACCATTAAGACACAATGTTTAGTAAAAACAAGATCGAGTCCAGGAAAAGATATTGAATTTTGGTTGTGATATCAAATGACCATGACCAGTTATGAACCCGATATGACAAAACTATCAAAACTGATAAACATATGAAAGTTATAAATTTAGACAGAGGACTTTATGACAAAGTAACAGAGACAAAACCTAATGATTATTGGACAACAATCAAAACTCGTGACAAGAAAATATGAGAAATTCGAGACACAAAAAAAATTTGACCACCAAAATCAATAACACAAAAACATGATCCAAGAATTGAATCGAAGCTCTGATGCCAATTGTAGAAGTATGATAATTTTTGATATCTCAAGAGGGTTGTTGTTTTCTAGTGAGAGAAAGTAGAGAGAGAAGTGAGAGAAAAACTATGTTTATTACTTGTGAAAATGAAACAACCAACACAAACAACAACCCCTCCTTGGAAGCCTTGGAGGGGTATATATAGTCACACACTACCTAAACTATACACAGTTTCCTAGTATAGTCTATGCGTGTGTGACTATGATAACTAATAGGAATTCTTAAATGTCGTCACATATAGTGAATTTCTAACAAAGATCATCTTTCTTCCAAACCTCCTATTCCATCTGTTAGCCCTTATGCTTACAAGTGCCATATTCTACTTGATAGCCATCTCTTTCAAATTCTCGTCACTGATTTCTTCAAGGTCCTCATAGGTAACTAAGGAACCATTAGGTAATGCAGCAATGTATGCACATACTGTATCCAAATCAATACCAGCAGGTTTAAGACTTGATGAGCCAACATTGTATGTGTCAGCGTGAAAATTTGAGCCGCTGACAAAGGTTGATCCACCACTAACAAAAGTTGATCCAGTAACAGGATGTACACTTGAGTCTCTTTTAATGGTTTGAGATCACTATGTGAGATGAAAGCCATGTTCCCAGATGTTGACTTGCTTCCATGTTCAAGTAAGGTCTCACTCTCCAAGATCTTTAACTTATTGTAGATATCATCAAAGGAAGCACTCTTATGGGCATTGGTGGCAATAATTGACCTAGCTTTAATTTTCCATGCATCACCAAGACCTCTAAGGAAAGTAGCAATGATATCAGCATCATCATGTTCTGTTCCCATAAAAGACAACTTGCTAGTGATTTCTAGAAGCCTACTTCTCACCTCACTTAGCTTCTCATTGGGATGAGCCATATATACATCATATTCACTCAAAAGTTGTTTATTCCTTTCTTTGATGTATCTTCATTACCACCATAGGTAACTTGAAGAGCTGCCGAAATATTTTTAGCAGAATCAAAACTTCTGTATTTGTGTTGATTATTTGGACCGAAGGAGAGCTTAAGAATGTTCAACGTCTTCATGTCATTCCTTCTCAAGGCTATATCTGCAGTTGAGATAGCCCTTCCATCTTCAGGTCTTTCATTAAGGTCTGCACCAGTTGAACCATCAGCTGCAATTGAGTAGTAATTCTAGCTGCTTTATCGAATTGATTGCCATACTCAATAACTTCCCAAAGAGTATGGTCATGTACTTGAAGATATTGTTCAAAATTTAACCTCCATTGTTCAAAGTTGTCAGGGTCGAGCATAGGGATTTTTAGGTTGTATTTTGATGAGGATGAAGATTCTGTGGTAGACATCTTGTTTTGTTTTATGGTTTCTGGTGATTTTAGGGTTTACTGTTCTTTTAGATCAAAGTTCCTCAACAAGCTCTGATACCACTTGTTGATCCCAAACTTAGATCGATTAGCTTTGTGTTAAACGAGATTGAATCAAGATTAACACTTAGAGAAACTTTGTTGTATTTAACAGTCTAAGTGTTATGCGGAATTAACACTTAGAACAAAGAACAAACAAACAAAGTAAACCAAACTTTCACTCTTGATTAATAATCGAACTTGCTTACAATGAAAGTTATTAAGACTGAATAATGTATATAAACTATGAACCCTACGACCTCCTTTTATAACACAAGGAGTCGTGTACAAAGGTTTACCTATCAACTATTCTAGGTAAAGATAATTATAGAAAATAGAATATTGATCATATCTTTACTTCAAATATAAATTGTGTTGACTAATTATTCCTATCAGTGGTTGGAGTTTTTCTTGTCAAGGGCTTGAATAACTCTTGTCAGTGCTCATCTGTCAACGTCTTGTTTACTCTTGTCAGCGTCCAAATTACTCTTGTCAGCGTCTCAGTGACTTAGCTCATTTTATTCCCAACACATTCTATAATAAATTAGAGTATAATCTTTTAAAACTAATTATAAAACTCAACTAAGTGTCATAATGAGTTAATACATTTATCTTAAGCTATGTTATAAGTTAATAAAGCATAAAGTATAAGTTTTTAAAGCATAGGATCTTAAGCTCCCATAATTAACCTTAGATTATGATTACCCTATATAAACCCTTAAACTAAGAATGTAGAGACCACGGAAGTCATAAACATATCATATAAGCCCTAGAATAAGTGTACATGAAGATATAAACCCTAATTACCCAAAATATAAAGTCACTAGGATTAGTAACCTAGAAACCCTTATATTAAGAAATCTACATATAATCATTACCTAGTCTTTTAGGACAAGTCTACAAACACCCATAGAACTTCATTAAGGTTATAAGATTATGATAAGATGATGTAAAACTAACCTAAAGCAAAAGGTACAAGATTTCAATGCATGACTTGTAAATTAGGTCAAAATAGGTATTTTTACTCTTTAGACATGTTTACTTAAACTAAGCTATCAAACTAAGTGTGAGAACTCACTGGACACTTAAAACACAATGTATAAGACCTAAATTAAGTTTACATCAGTAGATAATTGAAGGATAAAGCCTTTTACTAAGATTTTAAACATAGATCATTAGAAAACCCTAATCTACATAAGATTACTTCCCATTTTCACATCAAACCTTTATTAAACTTCAAACCAAGGACCCAAATCTTCTAATAGAATGTCTAAACTCTAATTAAGCCTTAATAATTCACTAATCACTTTCCTAAGTCCCTAATCACCAAATTTACAAAGTATAAGTTACAAGCCCTAGTTTATGAACCCGGTTTTATGTTTTCCCTCTAAAACAAGTTTTAAACACTTTCCCTCCCATTCTATGTTTAAGATTCAAATATCTTAAGTATCCTAGGATATATAAGGCTGCCAACAAGTAGGTGCATCACCTTCTTGTGTGCTACACATCACCATTCTTATCACAATATTGTCGTGACCTATTTTGAGCCACAAGTGAAGATTGGAATGAAGCTAGAGTCTATAAACTTTTGTAGTGCTTCACTAGAATCCCTTAGTCATTCTCCTATCCATCTTACATGCATAGAACCAATCCTTGGATCCTAAGTGTTGGAAAACTATAAATAGAGCCGTATAGAGTACATTTGAAACTCGCATCCCGTTTTCTCTTCATCTCCTACCCATTATTCATATTCACTTCTATATAGGTCCTAATAAGACCAAAAACCAGTTCTAAAAGGAATCCATTTAAGCTTTTGAATCTTTGATAGCAAGTAGTGCTCATAAGAAGCCATTTTGGAGTAACCTAGGTAATTCTTATGTTAAGTAAGCTTTGATCTTGTTATAATGATATATTAGACTTTTTATAATTCCAAAATAATGTTAGAAAGATAATCTAAAAATAATTAAGTCATATGATCAGTTTAAATGAAAGTTATAAGCTAAAGAAGTCTTAAAACACTAGTTTTGTATTTTACATGAAATAATAAGCAAAAACCCATTTCAAAAGCTACAATTCTGGTAAAATATTTTAATTATGTTATAAATGTGTTTTGAAACTTTGTTTTAAAATCCTAGATCATTTGGTATAATTTTGAAGAAGTTATGTGATTTTTACAAGTATAGGGACTAAAACTGTCATTTTTGAAACTATATAACTTTTGGGACAAAAGTGTCATTTTGTGAAAGTTAAATCTATAATAATAAATGTTGAAAAGTTTGAGACCCTAAAGTTTGATATTAAGGGTTGAAATTGTAAATATTAAAACTATATACTTAAAGGGGTTAAAAGTATAAATATGCTAAACTTATGAAATTAAGTGTTAAAAAGGTAATTAATCTAAAAGTATAAACTCAAAAGATTGTTTTGATCATTTATGAAACTATATGGATGAAACCTATATGATGAAACATATTTTCTAAATTATTATAAAGTATAAGGACTATTTTTGCCAGTTATAAAACTAAAGGATAAAAGATATAAATATAAAAGAAACATACCAACTTTTGAAGAAATTTCTAAAAATATATATAACTATTTATCATGTTATAAGGACTGAGTGGTTGGGTTTACGATTTATAGTGGCCTCACTCCTCAAACGTTTATATAATGACTTCTAAGTATGATGGCCCGAACAATGATACAATATTATCACAATTAAAGAATACAAAAGTAATATACAAGAATGTTGAAATCAAAATCAAAGACTTAATACTATGCCATATATGTTAAACCAGGTTGGTGTAAGATCAAGTTCTTGTTTTTTAGCTCAAGTTATTTTGTGTGATATAAGCCTGACAAGATTACTGGACCTGAGGTGAGTTCATAGCCTCACTAAAGTATACTACTTTTAAATGATTTGAAAACCCATGAGGGGAATATATGCTAAAATTGAATAAAAGTGTTTTTGGTATGCTTCTCAGATATAATTATTGACAGTATGTTTACTGTTACCTTAAAAGTCCCTTATTAATTATGAACCGTTAATCATTTCCTCAAAATGATCGTTAATATTGTAAATAGTACTATTTAGGGACTGACATCCCTGTCTGGGTAGGTCGCACTTGCTAGCACCTCAGTGGTCAAACATGCATACTTTATTTTGCTAAGCAGGATAGTTTGGCAGACTTCCTCGTAAGGGAAATTATGGGATTCTGATATGTCTAGCAACGGTATCATAAGCTTAGTTAATTGATTAATTGATTTTACGAGAAAATAATAATGTAGCTCAGGAAAAAGGATCTTGTATTCAGTTTATTTTTAAACTTATGAATTCACTCAGCCTTTGTGTTGTCTTTAAGCATATATTACAAGTTTTGATAACTGATAACGTGGAGCAACATAATGATGACGTGGAGAGATATATACTTGGGAATTTTTATCATTCAAACCTATTTTCTAGATCTCTAGAACCTGTGATGTACAGAGTATGTACTAGTTGTTTTATTGAAATATATGATTTTGAATGATAATTTATAAAGAATAAATAAAATTTATTTAAACACTCTTTTGAGTTGTTTTTCTATTACTGTGCTTTCATATCATGAAGTAATACCCCAAAAATATTATTTCGCTGTGTCAAGGTAAAAATGGGGGTGTTACAGAGTGGCATCAGAACTATAGTTATAGAGAACAATAGATTAATATCTTAACTATAATTGATTTTCTTAAATAAATTCCAAGTGAAAATCTCCGTATCAAAATCGTGCTACTACAAAAGTTGTAAGTGATAATTTCAAGTTAAGATTTTAAATGATAATATTATGTGATAATATGATAGTATGTGTAAGTAATATACTAAATACTAATATAAGTAATTTATTTTATCAACGTATTCAGAAATGTGTCTTCCTATTTTCATCCCATCGTCATATCAGATTCGGATTCAGAAAATATTTACCTTATGGATTTACCTAAACCTTTAGTAATAGCCCTTTCTGCTAATAATTACCCTAATCCTTTATCTCCAGAAAATAGTCCTCAACCAAATAATAAACCTATCCTGCAATGTCAAACTTCTTCATCTCAAGCATCCAATAATATCCCAAATACCCAAAATATATTTGTAGAACAAATGGAGAATATGTTCAACTACTTTAGTGAAGTGCCTCCCAAGCGTATTGATGATTTGGAATATGAAATTGAAGGATTTATGTATGGAAAAACGATAATGCAAGAGGAAATGGAAAATATGGAAAAGGATCTAACAAAAGTAAGTAATGAGAACTTTGAGTTACGAGATAAGTAGAGGTTTAATGATGAGGAAATTACCTTAGCTCGAGTAAGTATGGCAACAATGGAGAAGCTAATTGAAGATATTCAAGTACGACGCCCAGACAATATTAAAGGACTCTAAGCCATAATCAAAGATCTCAAGAAAATGGAGTAAACCAGCTCAAAAATATTCCAGCTTCCCTAAAAGCCTTGTGAATATTTTAGCTTTCGTTTTTTACTTTTATGTAACAAAGAAGCTTGCTTGTCCATCAGCAAAGTGGATTGTTAATAAATAAAAGTTTCTTTTTCTTTCCTTTATTTTCATATCAATCTAGAAAAGAGAAATACTTGACAAAGTATAAGTCTTTAAAAGAATTATAGCAAAAGAAAGATATTATCTTAAACTAAAAAGGACTTTTCAAGTCTATTTGGTTAAAAGAAAGTATTAATCTAAATAAAGGATAAATAACTTAGGAATCTTAAGACGAGTTAATAGTTACGTAGCCCTATAAACCTATTCCCTAACCTTATATGTTGTATCTTTAAATTTTTGAAAAATATGCTCCTAAAGCGTTGTATGTATACACATATGGAAAATGCTTAAAAAGACAAGTATATCTAAACTTCAAAAATTTTGTCTTCTAAATTCAGAATGACACATTTAAGGACATCGATATCTTCTACCCTTACTCCCGAAGGACTTCAAAAAATAATTAACAATGGAATTGCTGCAACTATGAAAATACCGACTTTTAAGATAGTGAAGAATACAACTTCAACGGAAAATTTTATAACTAGTCAGTTATATAAATTCCAAGGAACCAAAGATGTTATTAGTATCACCCATTGGATTGAAAGAACTTAGACGATTTTCTCCCAAAGTAGTTGTGCCGAGGATCGTAAAGTGAAAATTGTTGTCAGTAGTTTAACTACCGAAACATTATCATGATGGAATTACTATTCTCAACTCGTTGGAATAAAAGAACTCAAAAGATGAAGTGGTTAGATTTTAGGTGCCTTCTAATAACCCGATATTATCTGTCCATATATATCGAGAAAGTGAAAAAGGAATTTTGCTATCTAGTGACACAAGGAAATGATCTCAATGCCTATTTGAGAAAATTTCAAAAGTTAGCAGAATTATGTCCTATCACTAATTCCCAATGGATGATCAAAGATTTTATCAAGGATTTCCCTAAGAATTCAAGAAAATGATTGCTATCTCTAAACCCCAAATTTTAGAAGAAGCCATTAATATTTTTCAGAAATTGATAGATCACGTAATCAAGCACAATCCTGTGTAAGAATCAAATACCCTTAAATGTAAACTTACTGAAGAAGAAGAAGAAGATTATGTTGAAACGAAACCTAATCCCCTAAATTTTTCCTATGATCCCTATTTTCTCTATTTATATTACCCAGATCCCAACTCAGTTAAAATTCCCAAAACACTAGGATACAAAATATGCTGGAAAGCTTCCTCTTTGTGTGAAGTGTCTACTGCATCACAAAGGATCCTGCCCAGCTAAATGTCGGAATTGCTTCAAGAAAGGTCATCAAACACGATACTGTTAGAGCAAGACTAATTTCTAAGTTTTCTTTTATTTCGTATCTTGTAAATAAATAAATGTTATAAATATATATGTGAGTTTTATTAATAAAATCTATGTGTTTTTAATTACATCTCTTGTAAGTGTTATTTTATTTCATTATCTGGTAGCATAACTCATTTGTATTATTTATGTACTTAGAATAATATATATTTGACGTTTATGACTAACTATTCAACTCATATCTTAACGAGATTGTAAAATCTGAACCTATAAATGTTCAAACCTGGATTTTCTTTATAAATATAGGCAAGAACAAGTAATAAGATTTTTTAGAACTTCTTAAGATAAGACATCACGCCATCCGGATTATTGACAATTGTATTTTACTAATGATATAGAAACTTTGACAAGGTTATACCTAAAAATATAGAGTACCAATATCTATATTTTTAAATACATTAAGAAGAATATTATCCCTTATACATATGGTTAAAGTTATAGAATTACCTAGATATTAGAATTCCATACTCCACGTATGCATTATATTACCTGGAATTACACTTATCCTATAAAGATATGTTAGAATAAAACTTCATAGTACAATAAGTAATGACTATTAGCTATCTACTGGATTAAAATGGTGAATTGTGAGAAAACTTTATCAAAATTAATCCTAATTCTTTCCTTAGTATCGACTTTAAAAAAGATCTTTTATTTATAAACCAAGTTGATACTGAAAAAGGTGATAATCAATTCAAGATTTTAAATTAAACTGTGACTTATTGACTTGAGTTTTTCCCAAAGAGTTCAGGAATAATCACATTTCCTTTCGTATTTTGAAATCTAAAAAGGACATATATGATTTAGTGGTACGATTTATATTTATCTTTATGGATTACATTACGATCTTAATGATTAGAATATAAATTAACGCTTCATAAATATTCATTTATAATAACTCTAGTAAAAAAAGATTGATTGTAAGATAAAATAACAACAGTAAAAGTTGTATACATTGGTATATGAATGGAATATTAGAAGGAATTTTAGAACGCGAGAACTATATCTACCTTTAGTACACTACCTTACTATTTTAATCTCGGGACGAGATTTCTTTAAGGGGAAGAGGCTATGACAACCCATAAATTTCACAAGTATGATATATGTTATGTTTGAATGGAAGTGGAAAATCCATTAGAAATTTTTGCTTTTTATGCATTACTTGGTAAGATGAACTACTTCTACCAACCTGAACTACCATATCAACATATTCCTATACGCTATAAATATAACAAGTATAAGTTTATAAGTAATTTAACAAGTACATTTATGAATAAGAACATTTCAAGAAATATAATGCTACCCTAAATTCCCTTAGAAACCCTATAATCCCTATAAATGAATGATGAACTCAAGGATGGTAAAAGTATGAATACATAATACATATGAAAAAGTAAACAAGGAATGAGAACAAGGATTATACTATCATATAGAAAGTATAAAGTTATCTAAAGAATAAGTAGTATAAGCTATACAAAGCTAAAGTACAAATAAGTGTACATAATAGTCTAAATCATCACCTAGAAACCTTTGATAAACAATATTTCAAGCAATGTAATTATACAACAACTATGAATCTATAATCAATACAATATATTAGTTGTAATATACTATATAAAGAAGAGTTAAGCAATCACAAAGTACTAATATTCACTAATCTCAAGCTAATTACAAGAAAATGACCTAATACAAAGGTTAGCATATAAAATCTATTATATAATAAATAGAGTCTAATCTTTTGAAACTAATTAAAAAACTCAACTAGGTATCATAATAAGTTAATATTTTTATCTTAAGCTAAGTTACAGGTTCATAAAGCATAAAGTATAAGTTTTTAAAGCATAGGATCTTAAGCTCCCATAATTAACCCTAGATTATGATTACCCTATATAAACCTTTTAACTAAGAATGTAGAAACCATAGAAGTTACAAACATATCATATAATCCCTAGAAGAAGTGTACTTGAAGATATAAACCCTAATTACCCAAAATAGAAAGTCATTAGGATTAGTAACCTAGAAACCCTTATATTAAGAAGTCTACATAGAATCATTACCTAGTCTTTTAGGACAAGTCTACAAATACCCATAGCACTTCAAAAAGGTTATAAGATTATGATAAGACAGTGTACAAGTAACCTAAAGCACAAGGTACAATATTTTAATGCATGACTTGTAAATTAGGTCAAAATAGGTATTTTCACTCTTTAGACATGTTTACTTAAACTAAGCTATCAAACTAAGTGTGAGAACTCAGTGGACACTTAAAACACAATGTCTGAGACCTAAATTAAGTTTACATCAGTCGTTAATTGAAGGATAAAACCTTTTACTAAGATTTAAACCTAGATCATTAGAAAACCTTAATCTACATATGATTACTTCCCATTTTCACATCAAAGCTTTGTTAAACTTCAAACCAAGGACCCAAATCTTCTAAATAGAATTTCTAAACCCTAATTAAGCCTTAATCATTCACTAATTACTTTCCTAAGTCCCTAATCACAAAAATTACAAAGTATAAGTTACAAGCCCTAGTTTATGCACCCGGTTTTATGTTTTCCCTCCAAAACATGTTTTAGGAGAGTGGTTATGGATAATGGATATAGTATAATTGAAGTATGGTTGAGGTTAGTGATGAGATGGCTTTTATACATGATCTCATCATCGAAAACGGCCTTAAAATGCATAAAATATCATGAAATAGACCAAATATATGCTCGTGTTTGTTACTTGTGTATTTTTAGGTACGGATATTGTGGAATTGGCAAAAGAATACAAGAATCATTTAAAAACGAACACGGGAAACGAAGACGCACAATGAACCAAGCTCACTTTTGGAAATTTGCAAAAAGACCCCTCAAGTTTGAAGAATTGGCAAAAATGGCCCCTCATCTTTGAAGAACTTGTCACATTTAACCCTCAAAAATATTAAATGTGCAAGTATGATCCTTGAAGAATGAAGAATGAACAAGAAAGACCCTTGGAGAATGATTAAAAATGCTAAAGTTAATCAAAAGGACCAAAAGGACCTAATTTGCAATTGGATTTGGACTGATGGTGAAAGATAGTTAACAAGATCTTGGCATTGGATTGGCCTTGCAATTATTTAACGGGTGACTTTGTTAGACAAGGACTGGATTTGTCATTACCCAACCCTAGCCCAATTACACCCCAAGCCCAATCCATTTTTACACCCGGTTTATTAAAAAGCCGGTCAACCTGAGTCAACACCCCACTAATCCCAAACTTTCCCTCCCATAACACTTATTTAAAAATGTTTAACCCCAAATTAAATAAAAAACAACCCCAATTCCCATCAACCCTAATTAAAACCCAGGTCAATTAAAGCACAAATCAAGGGGTTTTTCACCCAAAGTGTGCAGATCTTAAATTAACTAAACCCTCTCCAAATCCCACCCAACAAAACCCTGCCACGTGGCTTGTGGTCCTCTCCCCACCCTTCCCCTGCACCCGTCTCTTTCCACACAACCCTAGGAGGGGACAAAATCAACGTCCAAGATAAACTACTTGTCCTCCAAGTAGTTTTAAACGCTCAAGATCATCTACACAAGGCTGTCAATCACATGGGTGCTTTTGACCAAGATTCGTCAAAGACAAAGAGGGGCATTTTAGGGCTTTTTCCAATTAGGGTTTATGCCTTTGTATTTTTTTATTATTAGCCTAGAATGTTCTATTAGGCCTATAAATGATGAGCCTGTTCATCATTTAGCCTTGTTCCAGTTTTTAAGCTCACACTTGTAATTCCTTTTTAGAAAAATAAAAGTTTGGTTTTTTGTTTAAAACAAGTATAATTCCTTTTTATTGTTTTTAAAAGTTGTGTGTAGTGTTGAAGCTTGATTCTGAGTTCCATTTTGTCTTTGGTTAAGTAACTTTGATTTTCAAAGTTATTTAAAGGTTTCTGAAAATTTAAGAATTTTTGGAAGAAATCTGTTTAAGGTTTGGATGTTAGAGGTTTGAGTGTTAATTGTTGATTTACTGTTATTGAAACATGTTTAGAAGGTTGGAAAAGTTTTTGGAAAGATTTTAAGAAGAAAGAAAAAAAAAATCAGAAAAATATATTATAGCTTGTTTTTGTGTGTTCTTTTTTTGATTTGATTTAAGCAGGTTTGAAGGCTGTTGATTTGTGTCTGCATGCACCCGGGTGCATAAGGAGGTGGTTATGCAACCACTAGGTCCTTGGATGTAAGGACCTAAGGTAAAAGTTCTTTTACCTTTGTGAAATTTCAGAAACAAAGCAAGTTCATGTGATTTTGTATGATCTGGTTTGATTTTGTGATTAAGTTGCTTTATTTGTGTTTATGTGATGTCTTATGCATGTTAGTAGTTATATAAATCAGTTTGGTTAGGTTTGTGAGTGTTTTGATTTACAAATTTTGGTTTCAAAAATATAAAGAGGTGTTTGGCTACAAGGATTAGCAGGGGATAGATCTTAATTTATGAGTTAAAAAGGTGTTAATCAGTTTAAAGAAAGTTGAGTTAGGTTGCTAGTTAGTTATTAGTTAGATTAGAAGAGTTTTAGAGCTAGTTTGAGTGGTTAAAAAGAAAAGTGAACTTGGAAATCTGCATATACAACAATCTGCTTGGTTTTCTTGGATTTTTTATGCTTGATCTTTGAATTCTGTTAAAGAGTTAGGGTATTTTAAGTTTGTTATTGCTTGAGTACAATCTTGTGAGTGTGTGTGCCAAATTTTGGCTTGTGAAGTTCACTTGAGTGCTAGCTAGAAGCATATAAGACCACAGACCTATACTAAACATCACAGAGACTTAATAAGCCTGTTTGTGCATTGATTTTGATTTGGTGTGCATCTGTTTGCTTGATTAGCTTGCTAAGTGTTTTATTCTTGCTTGTTGTGACTTCTTGTGCTCCAAAGAGCACAAGAGTGCCCCTCATTGTCCAAAATAATCACCAAGTAAGCCCCACAGCCAAGACCTCTTGGTTTTTAATCATTTGTGAGCACAAGTTCAACCTGCTTGTGTTTCATAGTGAACCTGCCACGTTTTTACTCTTTGATTTGGCTTAAGCCTTGATTAAATAGAAAGTGGAATTGTGATTCAAGCTTGCTAAGGTTACTGGATTGATTCAAAAAGTTAAAAAAATAAAAAATAAAAAAAAAGTATAAAAAGGGGTTGCTAAGACTCGAACCCTGGTCTCCACACTCACACACATAACAATTTACCATTGCGCCCTGGGGACTTTGACTGAGAGTTTTGGTTTCCATAGTTATTTAATATGTTTTGTCTTTCTAGTTAAATAAATAAGCCGTGGCTTATTTTACCACTTTTCAGCTTATTTGATAAGCGTTTTTGCTCATTTTGATTTTTCCTAGGACCCTTATAGGGTTATAGACTTTTCTAGCTAATTTTCTTAATTTTCCTTTTATTAGTTTATTTTCTAGGAATTATTTAATAGACGTATTTTATTAAATCAATAAAAAATACCAAAAAGATTTTAAATTTTTAGGAAAAATAGTTTTTAGCTTTTTAATATATAACTTGAGGTTTACATCTTATTTTGATTTTATAAACTTTAATTTTTAATTTTATATTATTTTAAGGTTTTTTATAAACTTTAAAGATTTTTATAAAATTATTAAAAAAGGTTTAGGAGCTCTAATTTGTGTTTTTCTCTTAGTTATATTATTTAGGATTTTTTGAGAATTTTTTAGAATTTATTTGAGGACTTTTAATTTTTTAGAATATTTTATTATTATTTTATTCATTAAAATAAAAAGTTTTATTTTTCTTTATTTTTCATTTTTCCTAGATTCTATAGCATTAATTAAGACTTTTCCCATTTGTAGAATAATTTTTAGGCTTTTCAATTAATTTTTAGAATTAATTTAAGATTTAATACATTTTAATAGTTTTTAGGAGTTTAAAAATAGTTTAATTTGGTTTTAAAATTTTTAAAAATAGTTTTTAGCTTAATTAAGTCATTTTTGAGGTTTACAAACTATAAAATCTTGTTTAGGGCTTTTTAATATTTAAAAGTGACTTTTAGGGCTTTAATTAGCATTAAAAAGTCATTATTAAATTAATTAAAAGGTTTTGGCAAGTTTTGATTTTTTTTTAAACTCTTAGAATATTATTTGGGAGTTTTTAGTAATTTTTAGGAATTTTTAGATTAAAATTTTTAATTTTGTGTTTTTCACGTTCTACGTCGTAACTTTCTAATAGTGTTTTTGCCTTATTTTTCTAATTTTTTCGTCTTCGTCATTTTCTCTTCTTTTCTTCTCATTAATAATCAAAAACAAAAATCAATCAATCATTACACAACACACGTGCCTCCTCGAGAACGAACTCACCTTTTTAAGGGTCATAAGTGCTTGGTTTTCCTAAACCGACGCTTAACGCTTACCGCTTTTACCTTGTTTTCCTAAACGAGTGTGATTTTACACCTAATCATTTTGGCGCCGCTGCCGGGGAGGCGTGTTGTGTTTTGATTGACCATTGTTGTTTTTCTATATTAGCCATAAATATAGTATTTGTATTAATAGCACTCTATTAATACGTATTATCGTTTTTCGGTTTTTGTGTGAATACTATTACTATATTGTATACGTAGAACAATAAATACACAAGTACTCCAAATACGTGAGCAATCACAACCTTGACTTGGGAGGTCATTACCCAATCATTGTATTCGAATCTCAAACCAAAGAAAAAAGGCAAAAATAGATAAATACTTTCGTGAAGCTCGATCTTGATAATACAAACTATAAGGTGGGTATAAGGCGGTTGTATTTCACAACCTAAAGGAAAAAGGCTCTTAAGTGCTTCGCGCCGCCTCGTTTCCTCCGCTTGCTTGTGCGTATTTGATTTTGAGAGTGAATCGAGGGTTTTGCCGCCCAAAGTATTACTACATATCATATATATTTTCTTGGTTTCCATTTGATTAAACCCTCTTGAACGGTTTGGTGTTCCACCATCGTTCTAAAGTCATCGAAGGCGTTCACTCCACGTGATCGTTTTCATTCCTTGAGGCCTTTTTAATCAAGAGATTTGATTAGTGAGGAGATTTGTGGACTCATTGTCTACTTAATACATTCACCCATTCCAAAAAGGTTAATACAATCAAAAACCACAAAAAAAAACAAAAAAAAAACAAAAAAAAAATTGAAAAAACACAAAATACCAAAAAGAATCTTCTTTGCTCGCCTTCTCGTTGTACGTGACGTTTATGCAAACTCGCTCTAAAGCTAGACGTGCTCGTAAACGAAGAAACAAATCACTCACTCTTTCTAGTGAGGAGTCTCCTATTGACGAACCCATTGTACGAGAAGAACCAACCATGGCGAATCGAACTATGATGGAGTTACTTCAAGCACCCACCGAGGGTTATGGAGAAGCTATTGTGATTCCCGCCATCCTTGCGGAGAATTTTGAGGTGAAAACGGGTTTGTTGTCGATGATTCAAAACAACAAATTCCGTGGTGATGAGAAGGACAATCCCCACAACCATATCCGCCAATTTAATCGTCTTACCGCCACGTGCAAATTCAAGGATGTCTCGAATGACTCGATTAAGATGATGTTATTTCCGTATTCCTTAGCAGGGCCCGCTAAAATTTGGTTAGAGAAAGAGCCACCCAATTCTATATTGACGTGGAAGGATCTCGTTTCAAAGTTCGTGAACCAATTTTTTCCGCCCTCTAAGACTACGCATTTGAAGAATGAAATTTCTAAATTTTCACAAGAATCAAATGAAAGTTTTTCTACGGCTTGGAATAGGTTTAAGGAGATGTTACACGAATGTCCTCATCATGGTTTTTCCGATTTGCACCAAATCGACACGTTTTATAATGGGCTTAACAATCATGAAAGAGATTATTTAAATGCCGCCGCGGGTGGTAATTTTTTGTGTAAAACGGTTGAAGAAGCTTTGGTCATAATCGAGAATAGGTCTAAGGTTTATAGCCCTCGTCACACACCGAGTGTTGCCAAAAGGGGCTCATCATCGTCTCAAAGTATCAATGCATTACATGATGAAGCAAATGAAGAAAACCGATTTTTCGATAGATTTGCAAACCTTATGTCCCATTGGAAGGCTCAAGAAGCTTCCAACACCGCTTCGGTTAAAGCGGTTGCTAAGAGTTGTTTATCTTGTGGGGGAGCTCATGATCTTTCCGAGTGTATTACCGCGGATGGTAACACTTCGAGTGCTTATGTAGCAACGGGAACTTACAACCAAAACGGCCAAGGTTCCCGCCAAAATCAAGCTCCACCAAATCAAAATGTTAACAATTATCGAAACAACAACCAAGGTAATTACCAAGGCAACACACGCAATTACAACAAAGGGAATTATCAAAGTGGGAATGGACAAATCTCTAATCAAAATCAAAACCGTGATTTTCAAAACACTACACAAGGTTTTCAAAATGCTCACACGAAAAATTTGCAAGGAGAATTTTTAGATTATGCAAAAGCAAATGATGCTAAATTTGATAATATGCAACGTGAGATGATTAGCTTAAGGTCCGAGTTGAAAAACGAGCTTAAAAATGAACTTGCTAATGAACTTAAAACTCATGCAAACAAAATGGAAGGAAATGTCCAACGTCTTCAACAAAACCAACAAAAGATGGAATTAGGACAACATGAGATTAAGCAAGAATTATTGAAAGCGGATGCTAGGCAATCAAAATTTGAGGACCGAATGGCTAAGATGTTTGAAGCAATCATGTGTAAGCCCTCTTCTTCGGGTGGTCTTCCTAGTGATACCATTAACAACCCGAGGGGAGAATTGAAGGTTGTTGCTACACGAAGTGGTAAAACTTTCAAGGAACCAATCTCTCGTCCAAGTACTTCTAAGGAGAAGGAAATCGAGAAAGAACCCGAGGTGATGGTCGAAAAGGAGCACATTGCAAGCCCACGAAGTACCGCTCAAACCACACCTACGGTTGAACCAATACCAATTGTGGAACCCGAGTTTCCAAGGCCGTTGCCTAATGACCAACCCACACCACCTTTACCCTACCCATCAAGACGAGACAAGGAAAAGGCACAAGAACGAAATAATTATCAATTTGAACTTTTTATGAAAATGTTTCGTGACTTGCATTTTAATATAAGTTTTGCCGACGCCTTAGTCATGATGCCTCGATTTGCCGCGAACTTCAAAAGTATGTTGAATAACAAAGAGAAATTGCAAAAATCGTCTAGTTGTTCTTCGGTTTTTCTAAGCCGCATACCTCAAAAGGTCGGTGATCCTGGAAAGTTTTTAATCCCATGTGCTATCCAAGACATGGAAGAATGCTACGCCTTGGCCGATCTTGGTGCTAGTATTAATTTGATGCCTCTCGAGATTTTTAAATCGCTCAATCTTCCAAATCTCACTCCTTCAAGAATGTCAATCGAAATGGCCGATCATTCTACGATTCTAGCTTGTGGAGTTGCCGAGGACGTCTTCGTGAAAGTTGGGAAATTCTATTATCCCGTGGACTTCATAGTTGTTGATATTCCCATCGATCCTAAAGTTCCGTTAATTTTAGGTCGATCTTTTTTGGATACCTCGAGAGCACTTATCGATGTGCATGCAAGAAAAATCACTCTTCGTTTCAATGAGGAAGAACTCGTCATTAATGCAACCCAAAACTCCACTCTTTCTCATGTTTATTCGATCACATCTTTGTACAATGTCAATCCCATCAAAAACATTTGTCAAAAGATTTCCAATAGAGTTTTAGGAGTTGTTGAGAAAAATGAAGTTCCGTCCCCTCCGCCGATGGAGGTTAAGAGTGTTAAGCCGATAATTCCAATCTCGAGTGATTCTTCGGATGATGAATACGTTGATCCCGATGGGGAGGTTTTCTTTGTTGACAAAAGATTTGAAAACTTGCCACCACCAAAACCAAAACGCTTTCAAAATGTGAGAATTTTTAGTGTGACTAACATCATTTTAGATACACCAAATATTTTTGACATAATTAAATCGGGTTTTCATAAGGAGAGTTTAAAAGATGAAAAAGGAAAAGATTTTGAATCTAATTTAAAAGATTTTTCTACTATTCTAACTCCGTCATCACCGCGTTTATTGAGTACTACAAGCTCGTCTTCCCCTTTTGACGATGCTTTGTGTGGACCTAGTGTGGGGGAAGCCCCTTATGTTCCCTCCCCTTTCTCCACCGAGGACGAGATATTTGATCCTGGAATTGCTTTTATAGGGAAATCTCGGTCTTCCACCGATGCAATAAATGGAAAATCTTTTCATTTGATTGGTGCGAGTCTACCTCGAGTAGCTCAATGTTTTGCCTTACCCATTGTCCCACCCTTCTATTTCTTCTCTCCTATTTTCTTCTATCCCATTGGGATTTGTGTTGGAGTTGTGTTGTCTCGTCTTTCATCCGAAAACGAGGACGCTATCTTTGACCCCGGTATACGTTTATCGGATTTTTAAAGTACTCCACGTACTTTTGGGCCTTGTTTATCATGTAAGCCCCACCAAAAATTGACCAAACCATGATTATCCCTAAATGATCACATTTATGGGGATTCGAGTCGAGCTTTTGACTCGGTTATCAAAAACAAGGTGCCTCGTGGGGGAGACCCATGCTTATCCATGTACATATTATTGCTTTCTAATTAGTTTAATGTGAGGGGATTTGTGCCCTTCCAACCTTTGTTCCGTGGTTGTTTGTGAATTGTGTCTTCTAGATCATCATCTTCACGATTGGAGCCTCTCGTGTTCGTTTCATGGGAGCACTCGATCGTTTGCTTTGGAGGCCTTTCCCAATATCCATATATGATATATCCTTTTATGTTCTAACCTTAGGTTTTTAGCACACTTCATAAACGGCTATTACTTATTGGTTACACCCTTTCCATGCTAGATTAGGCATTCGACTACGTCTCTAGTATGGGGGTGTTTGCACCCCTAGACTCGAAACATTGAGGACAATGTTTAACTTTAGTATGGGGGATGGTGAATAGATACTTGCCTTGCCAAACCTTCACGCTTTTCAAAGTTTATCGTTTTGTTATCGTTTTGTTGCAAAATAAGGCTAAAAATGGCCAAATTTTAAAATTTTTCTAGTTTTTCATAAGTGTTTGAAGACACGAATGTAGATTTTCTGATGGCGAGAATAAGAGTAATTTTTGACTCGACCGTGCGTGTTGAGCACTTAGCTTTGATTCCTTAACTACACATTAGGCTAAGTCTCTTAAATGAGGACGAGAAATGATAGAGTTAATTATAAGTTACTATGCTAAACGTAGAGTACTCGTATTCTTTCAAAAACTCATGTGTTCTTGTTGTTTGCTTATTCTCCCTTCGCTTGTAAATATTTTTTGCTTAATAAATATTGATTTAGCGGTTTAGTTTTGATTGTTGGGTTTCTAGTCTTTTCTAGTAGCTTCCGTGTAATTAAATTGGGAAGACATTAAGGTATCGCCAGCGTCACGGTTTTGAAGTATTGGCACCCGAATAATCGAAAGCTTCACCCAATAATAAGATTTCAAGTGCTCACCTAAATTAAGCAAAAATTTGAAGCTCACAAGGCCGAAAAATCTATGCAAAATTGAAAGTGAATCAAGCCTTAATCTTCGAAGCTTTAAAGATCCAAAATTCGCTTTAGCGTGAGGATATACGTCTTTGGCTAATAAAACCACCGATGATGGCGGATAATAAAAGGCAAGGCAAGACCGAAGTCATAATAAAAGCTTCATGGCGAAGTTGAATAAAAGATGGAGGTAAACCATAGATAATAAGGCCCTTCCGTTAGGGGGCGTATAAAAGTCTTGGTAATAAGTCTCATGTTCAAAACCGTTATAAAACCGTGTTTATCGATTCTTCTTGTCAACTTAATTTTTTGACATCGTTGTCTATTAGGAGGGGTTATTGATTTGATGGTCTTAGTTGCACCGTTAGGACTCTATTTTTAGACCTAAATCTCTATTATCGCATAAGTCAACAACGTATCTTCGTGATCATTAAGACAAAATAAAATATAAGAGATACAACTTAGGAATAATGGGAGAATAAGTACGTGATTAGGGCATATGAGTAGTGTTAGCATTACTAACTTATAATGACAATGATCTCGTTGCACGCTTGGCATGGAATTAAGGTGAAAATCGAGGATGACGAAATTATTTCTAACGAAGCATTCACGTGTTCTTGTTCTATGAACCTAAACGTCCCATTTTGCGATGAAAATCATACATTATGTCCAAAACACATGTAGTAGTTATAATAGCTAGTTTTCCATTTCAATAAAGTGAATAAAATTAAATTTTGGAGATGCTTTGATACTTTATTCTTAGCATTGCGTGAGGGCACGACAATGGTTTAGTATGGGGGAGTGATGAGATGGCTTTTATACATGATCTCATCATCGAAAACGGCCTTAAAATGCATAAAATATCATGAAATAGACCAAATATATGCTCGTGTTTGTTACTTGTGTATTTTTAGGTACGGATATTGTGGAATTGGCAAAAGAATACAAGAATCATTCAAAAACGAACACGAGAAACGAAGACGCACAATGAACCAAGCTCACTTTTGGAAATTTGCAAAAAGACCCCTCAAGTTTGAAGAATTGGCAAAAATGGCCCCTCATCTTTGAAGAACTTGTCACATTTAACCCTCAAAAATATTAAATGTGCAAGTATGATCCTTGAAGAATGAAGAATGAACAAGAAAGACCCTTGGAGAATGATTAAAAATGCTAAAGTTAATCAAAAGGACCAAAAGGACCTAATTTGCAATTGGATTTGGACTGATGGTGAAAGATAGTTAACAAGATCTTGGCATTGGACTGGCCTTGCAATTATTCAACGGGTGACTTTGTTAGACAAGGACTGGATTTGTCATTACCCAACCCTAGCCCAATTACACCCCAAGCCCAATCCCTTTTTACACCCGGTTTATTAAAAAGCCGGTCAACCTGAGTCAACACCCCACTAATCCCAAACTTTCCCTCCCATAACACTTATTTAAAAATGTTTAACCCCAAATTAAATCAAAAACAACCCCAATTCCCATCAACCCTAATTAAACCCCAGGTCAATTAAAGCACAAATCAAGGGGTTTTTCACCCAAAGTGTGCAGATCTTAAATTAACTAAACCCTCTCCAAATCCCACCCAACAAAACCCTGCCACGTGGCTTGTGGTCCTCTCCCCACCCTTCCCCTGCACCCGTCTCTTTCCACACAACCCTAGGAGGGGACAAAATCAACGTCCAAGATAAACTACTTGTCCTCCAAGTAGTTTTAAACGCTCAAGATCATCTACACAAGGCTGTCAATCACATGGGTGCTTTTGACCAAGATTCGTCCAAGACAAAGAGGGGCATTTTAGGGCTTTTTCCAATTAGGGTTTATGCCTTTGTATTTTTTTATTATTAGCCTAGAATGTTCTATTAGGCCTATAAATGATGAGCCTGTTCATCATTTAGCCTTGTTCCAGTTTTTAAGCTCACACTTGTAATTCCTTTTTAGAAAAATAAAAGTTTGGTTTTTTGTTTAAAACAAGTATAATTCCTTTTTATTGTTTTTAAAAGTTGTGTGTAGTGTTGAAGCTTGATTCTGAGTTCCATTTTGTCTTTGGTTAAGTAACTTTGATTTTCAAAGTTATTTAAAGGTTTCTGAAAATTTAAGAATTTTTAGAAGAAATCTGTTTAAGGTTTGGATGTTAGAGGTTTGAGTGTTAATTGTTGATTTACTGTTATTGAAACATGTTTAGAAGGTTGGAAAAGTTTTTGGAAAGATTTTAAGAAGAAAGAAAAAAAAAATCAGAAAAATATATTATAGCTTGTTTTTGTGTGTTCTTTTTTTGATTTGATTTAAGCAGGTTTGAAGGCTGTTGATTTGTGTCTGCATGCACCCGGGTGCATAAGGAGGTGGTTATGCAACCACTAGGTCCTTGGATGTAAGGACCTAAGGTAAAAGTTCTTTTACCTTTGTGAAATTTCAGAAACAAAGCAAGTTCATGTGATTTTGTATGATCTGGTTTGATTTTGTGATTAAGTTGCTTTATTTGTGTTTATGTGATGTCTTATGCATGTTAGTAGTTATATAAATCAGTTTGGTTAGGTTTGTGAGTGTTTTGATTTGCAAATTTTGGTTTCAAAAATATAAAGAGGTGTTTGGCTACAAGGATTAGCAGGGGATAGATCTTAATTTATGAGTTAAAAAGGTGTTAATCAGTTTAAAGAAAGTTGAGTTAGGTTGCTAGTTAGTTATTAGTTAGATTAGAAGAGTTTTGGAGCTAGTTTGAGTGGTTAAAAAGAAAAGTGAACTTGGAAATCTGCATATACAACAATCTGCTTGGTTTTCTTGGATTTTTTATGCTTGATCTTTGAATTCTGTTAAAGAGTTAGGGTATTTTAAGTTTGTTATTGCTTGAGTACAATCTTGTGAGTGTGTGTGCCAAATTTTGGCTTGTGAAGTTCACTTGAGTGCTAGCTAGAAGCATATAAGACCACAGACCTATACTAAACATCACAGAGACTTAATAAGCCTGTTTGTGCATTGATTTTGATTTGGTGTGCATCTGTTTGCTTGATTAGCTTGCTAAGTGTTTTATTCTTGCTTGTTGTGACTTCTTGTGCTCCAAAGAGCACAAGAGTGCCCCTCATTGTCCAAAATAATCACCAAGTAAGCCCTACAGCCAAGACCTCTTGGTTTTTAATCATTTGTGAGCACAAGTTCAACCTGCTTGTGTTTCATAGTGAACCTGCCACGTTTTTACTCTTTGATTTGGCTTAAGCCTTGATTAAATAGAAAGTGGAATTGTGATTCAAGCTTGCTAAGGTTACTGGATTGATTCAAAAAGTTAAAAAAATAAAAAATAAAAAAAAAGTATAAAAAGGGGTTGCTAAGACTCGAACCCTGGTCTCCACACTCACACACATAACAAGTTACCATTGCGCCCTGGGGACTTTGACTGAGAGTTTTGGTTTCCATAGTTATTTAATATGTTTTGTCTTTCTAGTTAAATAAATAAGCCGTGGCTTATTTTACCACTTTTCAGTTTATTTGATAAGCGTTTTTGCTCATTTTGATTTTTCCTAGGACCCTTATAGGGTTATAGACTTTTCTAGCTAATTTTCTTAATTTTCCTTTTATTAGTTTATTTTCTAGGAATTATTTAATAGACGTATTTTATTAAATCAATAAAAAATACCAAAAAGATTTTAAATTTTTAGGAAAAATAGTTTTTAGCTTTTTAATATATAACTTGAGGTTTACATCTTATTTTGATTTTATAAACTTTAATTTTTAATTTTATATTATTTTAAGGTTTTTTATAAACTTTAAAGATTTTTATAAAATTATTAAAAAAGTTTTAGGAGCTCTAATTTGTGTTTTTCTCTTAGTTATATTATTTAGGATTTTTAGAAATTTTTTAGAATAAATTTTAGAAACTTTTTATTTTTAGTATTATTTTAATATTAAAATTTCAAAATTTTATTTTTATTTCTTTTTCATTTTTCTTAGGTTCTTTGTCATTAATTAGGACTATTTCCATTTTTAGAATATTTTTATAGCTTTTAGATTTATTTTTATAATTATTTTAAGTTTAATTAGGTTTTAATCATTTTTAATCATTTTTAGAGTTTTAAAAATAGTTTTAATAGCTTTTAATTTTTAGAAAATTACTTTTTAGTCTTATAACAATATAAGTTAAGTGATTATTCAACAAAATCATATTTTAGACATTTGAATTAGTTATATTTAATTTTAGGGCTTTAATTAGCATTTAAAATTAAATATTTAATTAATAAAAGGTTTTAAAATATCTTTGTTGGATTTTTGTCTTTATTTATATTATTTTAGACTTGTTTATAGTCTTTTTAATTTTTGATTTTGTTTTTGGTCTTAGTATAATAATTTTTAATTTGGGTAGTTTTTCACGTTTTCGTCTTTTTCGTCGTAGTTTAATTTTAACGTAACCATCTTTCATCTTCTCATCCCCATTCTTCTCAATATTAATCTCAAACAACTACAAGTTAATTCACACACATATACCTCCTTGGGAAACGAACTTTCTCCTCTCGTTTATGTGATTGGGTCATTACTTGTGGTTTTCCTAAATCACTCGTTAATACTTACCGCTATTTTGCGTTGCTTTGTTTTTCTAAAATAAAGTATACATAAAAAGACTACAATCAGTTAGAAATGGGTAAAAATAGTATTTCATATGGTTTTTAAGTTGTCATTTTAGATCAGTGAGTTTAAGGCCAATTTTCGGGTACTTAAGTTTGGTTAAGGGTTGATATGATGTTATATAGTTGTAATGATTGTCGAGAGCTTCAATTTGATATAAAGTGGGACTTCCAATTCAAAACGGGGAGGAAGTTACGCTAGTTTGAATATTCGTGTACCGGGAGACGCGTATCGATACTATATGAAATTGTTGTCGATATTGGATCAAATCTCGGGGACTATAAGTTGAGTTTTACAAATGTTCAAGGGCTGTTCTCAGGCTCTAAACCTAGGGTTTTGAGTCTATTTTCAAAGTCAAGTGTATGTTTTGTAAATGGGAATGTTCAAGGAGGTCTAAATGGTTTTACGAGTCAAGTGTACCAAACTGTCCGGTTTTTCAAGTTTAGAGATGTGTTGAGCAGAAGGTCTTAGTAGTAAAATCTTTTTATAAAATTTTAGGAGGAGTTTATACAGATTATAAGTGAGTTTGTCACCAAGTTTCGTTAGGAATAGAGTTATTTAAGTACGGGAAATCAGCGTGTACATTTGGTAGGTACCGGTTGAGTATTATTGGGGAGATACTTAACCCCGCGTCATAGTTTGAGGCGAGATGCTAATCTATTAGCCTCTAAAACATACAAAAGTTAGAAGTCTTAAATTTGAGTGTATATTCTGAGATTGAAGACCCGTGTTGGGTACTTGACCGTGTTGATTTGGCATCTTGAGATAGATCAATATCGAAGGTGCTAGTTTTGGCAAGCTAGTACATGTTGTGGAGTTTAGAGGGGATTCACTTGCTTTGGTTGGTCATGTCTATGTACTATTTTGAGTCGTTGATTTTATTATACTAAGTATAGTTCGAATAATTGAGTATGTTGCTAAGTGTGCACCTTATTTGTTAGGTGGTTGCTTTTGACGTGTGTATTTGGGGCATCTTCTCTTTGGCGATCACTACTACTACTACCTTCGCGTATCATCCAAGGTGAGTCTATAGCCTCGCTTTTATACTATCTTGTAAATGATTTTTAACCCGCGAGGGGGATACATGCTATTTGAAATGTAAATGGGAACACAAATCATGCATGGTTGTTTAGACCCGAATGCTTCCTTGATTGTATTTAGTACTAGTTGCTAAAGATCCTAATTTCATGAACCGTTAACTTTTTTACCCTTGTGTAGGATAGGAATAACCTCTTAGACAATTAATAGTACTAATGGGTTGACAACCCTATCTGAGTCGAGAGCTAGTACATTGAGAACCCTGCTCGGACGGATAACTTATGTTAAAAAAAAAGGTATAACTGGCAACAACTACCTTAAGAGGGGTAATGGTTTCACTTTAAATCGCGCTGGCATTGGCGAGGGTGATTAGTTTAAGGGTTCGGTGTCATGAGCTTAATACAATCACATAGCTTTTGCTATTTATACAAGATGCCTTAATAATAGATTGGACGATCATGATTGGTTTTTATACTTGTGTTCAAATGATGTTTTGTAAAACCTATAGATTCACTCAACTGTTGTGTTGACGATTTTAAGCATGTATTTTAGGTAATCGAGATTGATAGCAGTGGAGCATGCATGAAGGGAGTTGGTGCTTACTTGTCTAAATCTTTATAGTTTTTCCATCCACTGAAATGAATAAATTACTTATAAGTCTTTGATGAACGTGTTGTGTTGGTAACGGTTACTAAACGCTACTCTGATTTTATATATTGGGATGGGAAACTTTTATACAATGTTGTATATTATTTTAACGTCTCTTTTGAGGTCGTTGTCTATGATGTTGGGAATAAAATATAGCCAGTCCACTTGAGCGCTGACAAGAGGAAAACAAGCGTTGATAGGAAGAAAACAAACGCTGACAGATCAAGGGTTGACAAGAAGAAGTCAAGCGTTGATAGGTTGAAGACAAGCACTGATGGAAAGATTTAGTCTACGCGTATATTGTTTCTAGTTTTGTTTCTAGTAAAGATAAGTTCAACATTGTATTTTCTATAATTATCTTTACCTAGAATAGTTGATACGTAGACTCTCGTACAAGGCTTCTTATATCTATAAAAGAAGAGCTTTAGGTTATTGTTTATAATAAGTTTTCATACGTTAAACACTTTCATTGTAAGCAAGTTTGTTATTATCAATCAAGTGAAAGTTTGTTTACATCTTTGTGTGTTCTTATTTAAGTGTTAATTCCGCATAACACTTAGATTACTTTATACATAAACAAAGTTTCTCCACGTGTATAACTTGATCTAATCTCGTATACACAAAGCTAAATCGATCTAAGTTTGGGATCAACAAGTGGTATCAGAGCTTGTTGAGAAACCTTTGATCTTAAAGAACACAAGAACCCTAAAATCACCAAAACCCTAAATTTCACAAAACCCTAAAAATATCATGTCCAATCCAGAAGTTAACCCCTCCTCCTTAAACCCTAGCATCAAGATTCCCATGCTTGATGCAAACAACTTTGAGCTATGGAAGTTCAACTTTGAGCAATATCTGGGGATCTATCACTACACTCTCTGGGAGATTATTGAATATGGAAACACATTAAATAAAGCTGAAAAGATTGCTAATGCCATTTCTGCAAGAACTGTTGTTGCTAGATGTCCAGAAGCAGATAAGATAGAAAAACCTGATGATGGTAGAGCTGTCTCTGCTGAAGACATAGCAAAGAAAAGGGTTGATATGAAAACCCTAAACATTCTGAAACTCTCTTTGGGACAAGAGAACCAGCATATATACAGAGGTTATGAATCTGCAAAAGACCTTTGGGCAGCTCTTGAAGTTGGATATGGTGGCAATGATGATACTAAGGAAGAGAAGAAGAAGCAACTCATGCATGAGTATGCTATTTTCAAGGCTCAACCTAATGAGAAGCTTAGCAGTGTGAGAAGCATACTGCTTGACATTACAAGCAAGCTGTCCTTCATAGGGACACAAGTTGGTGATGTTGACATTATTGCCACTTTTCTTAAAAGCCTCGGTGATGCGTGGAAGATTGAGGCAAGATCTATACTTGCCAACAACACTCACAAAAGTTCTACTTTTGATGATATCTACAACAAACTGAGGCTGTTGGAGAATGAAACTCTTTTGGAGCATGGAAGTAAGTCTACCAATAGCAACATGGCCTTCTTCTCATATAGTGAAGGCCAATTTGATCAGAAGGACTCTTACATGCACCCAGTTACTAGATCAACATGTGTCAACGCTGGAACATACCCTGTCAACGCCTCACATTCAGACGCTGACACATACAAAAGTGACTCTCCAAGAGTTAAGCCTGCTGGTTTGGATCTGGATACTGTGTGTGCATACATTGCTTCTTTGCCCAATGGTTCAGTGATTACATATGAGGACCTTGAGCAAATAAGTGATCAGCACTTGGAGGAGATGGATATTAAGTGGAACATGGCTCTTGCTAGTATAAGAGCAAACAGGTGGAATAGAAGGTTTAAGAAGAAGATGACCTTTAATGCAAAGGACACTGCTGGATTTGACAAATCCAAGGTTGAGTGCTACAATTGTCATCGTATGGGGCACTTCATGAGGGAATGCAGATCTCCAAGAAGATCTGATGCTGGAAAACCCTCAAGCCAAATTGTTAAGGCTCAGGATCCTAAGGCCATGGTAGCAGTGCAAGAAATTGATGGTATTGGATGGGACTGGAGCTATTTGGCTAAGCATGGGGAAGAGGATAAAGCTTTGGTTGCTGAGATAGAAGAAGAAGAGCATGTTCAATATGCTCTCATGGCACACTCCTCCTCTTCATCAGATAATGAGGTATACGATGATGCTTTTTGTAGTAAGGGTTGTCGTTTAAATACAGAAAAACTTAACAAAGAGGTTTCAAAATTGTTAAGTGATGTGAGTACTGAGAGATGCAAATTATCTAACTATCAAATTGCTCTCACTCAAACTGAAAAGACAGTTTCTGAGTACAAGAAAATGGAATTTGACCTAAAAGATAAAATAATTATCTTAAAACATGAGTTAAATGCTAGTAATGATATTAGAAACATCATGGAAAGGGTCAATGGTGAATTACAGGCTAAGTTAGATGAGGCTATTAAGAATAAGGATAATGTTGACCTTAAAATTCAGAGATTTGACAAGGCCTCACAAACCCTAGGAGAATGTGTTAATAAACAAAGGGATCCTAAGGACATGACTGGGATTGGGATGAAAGACTACACTGTTGTTCCATCACTAGCTGGGGACTTCTATGGTGTCCAAAGAAAGGACCTATCTTGAACTGGTTTACTAGAACTCCAAGAGGAGGAATTTATTCCTCCACCAAGAGTCATTACCCCAGTTGAAGAGTATAGACAAAAGTTGACTGACTTGAATGAATGGAAGAAAGCCAACCCTACCTTGTTTGTTAAGGGTGGCTTGTTATGTGAAAGTCCAAATGAGTCTACCCCTATTAAGGTAACAAACCCAATCACTGGCAAGAATGTTGACCTTGGCTCAAACACTGTTAGAAAACCTAACATTAAGTATGCAGAAATGTATAGGAATACTAGGTCACCTAAAAGCCAAGTTAGTAATGATGGAACTGGCTTCTTCTCTTCTAGACCTAGGGTTGTGTCTAGAAAAGCCTGTTACACTTGTGGTAGCTTTTCACATTTAGCATATAAGTGTGTCAACGCTTCCAAGGTCAATGCTGTTAAAAAGTCAAACGTTGTCAGACCCAAAACCTTTGTGGAGCAAAGTCCACAAGTTGTTAGACCAGCCCCATTCTTCACTAGAGGGTCTAACACTCATGGACAAAGACCATTTCAAAAGACCAATACTTGGTCTAATAGGCAATGGGTTTCTGTAGCAAACCCTAGGTTCAACGCTGACAAGGGTAATTTCAGCGTTGACAAGACCAAATCCAACACTGATAGAAACGTTGCCAGACCTATATATTTGCAACCATAGGGTAAGAGGTCTAAAGCTTCTTCTAGCTTGACATGGAGACCTAAGCAAGATCAAAACCCTAATTCTAATGGGCTTTCTATGACCTGCAACAGATTTAATTGTATTTCAAAGGTCATTACAAAACCTATTGGGGTTAACTGGGTATTTCATCCAAAAAGGGATGAACAAGGGGTTGTTATGAGAACTAAGTCTGTTCTTGTTGAACAACCAGATGAATCCAAGTCTGCTAAGGCTTGGGTTCCCAAAGAAAACTAACTTGTTTTCTTTATGTGTAGGGCATTAAAAAACAGGTCAATGATTATGGATATTGGGACAGTGGATGCTCTAGGCACATGACTGGGAAGGAAGATTATCTGACAAACTTCACTCCCATTAAGGATGGTGATAAGGTTTACTTTGGAGGCGGATATGGAACTATCACAGGCAAAGGAACTCTTCTCACCAAGAACTTGCGTTTTGAAAACGTGTTTCTGGTAAAGGAACTTGATTACAATCTTTTTAGTGTATCACAAGTTCTTGATAACAAAAATAAAGTTCTGTTTACTGATACTGAATGCTTGGTGTTAAGCAAGGATTATAAAATCCCAGATGAGAAATATATTGACTATAGAACACCTAGACATAAAGACATTTATAATGTGAATCTTAATGGGATTAGGATGAATAATAATATGTCATGTTTTTATGCTAAAGCTTCAGTTGATGAGAGTAATCTATGGCACAGGAGACTAGGGCACATAAACTTTAAGAATATAAACAGGCTTGTGAGACTTGGCTTGGTTGATGGTTTGCCTGAAAAGGCTTTCCACAATGACCACTCTTGTGTTACATGCCTTAAAGGCAAGCAGCACAAGGTCTCATTTAAGTCTAAACAGGTGCACTCTAGTCCTAGACCACTTCACTTGCTGCATATGGACCTGTTTGGTCCAACTAATATAGAGAGTTTGAATGGTAAATCATATTGCTTTGTCATCACAGATGACTTTTCTAGGTTTACTTGGACTTTCTTTTTAGCTATGAAAAGAGACACTGCTGATACTCTAATTGACTTTATTACCCAGATAGAAAAGAAAACAGGTAATGAAGTTAAAATGCTTAGAAGTGACAATGGTGGTGAGTTTAGAAATAAGCTATTAGATGATTTTTGTGCCAAGAAAGGGATTACTAGGCAGTTTAGTGTTGCCAGAACCCCACAACAAAATGGGGTTGCTGAGAGAAAGAATAGAACCCTAATTGAAGCAGCCAGGACTATGTTGGTTGATGCTCATTTCCCCATAGCTTTTTGTGCTGAGGCTGTGAATACAGCTTGTTATGTTCAGAATAGAGCATTGGTGAACAAGATACAGAACAAAACACCTTATGAGTTACTTTGGGGAAGGAAACCTAATATTGGTTTTCTTAAACCTTTTGGTTGTCATGTAATTGTACTTGATACTAGTGATGCCTTAGGTAAATTTAGTGCAAAAGGTGATGAAGGCTATTTCATGGGTTATTCAGTGCAGAGCAAGGGATATAGGGTTTACCTTAAGAAGGAAAAATGTATACTTGAGAGAGTACATGTTAGGTTTTTAGAGAGTAAACCTAGTGATCCTGAAAGTGGTCCAAATTGGTTGTTTGACTTGGAACCTCTATCTAGGACTTTAAATTATATGCCTATTACTAATCCAGACATTGTGAAGGTAACTTCAAATGTTGTGGAAGAACAAGTTGTTGATGTTTCAGGTACACAGGTTAATGAAGAGGTTGGATCACAAGCAGACAAGTCATCTCCCATACAAGAGTATGTCACTATCCCCATATGGACAGATGCTTTTGCTGCTGCTGCTGCTGGAAAGGAAAAGGGTGGTCCCCAAGTACCACCAGTTAACAACATGCATGGTCCTTCAGGCGCTGACAAAGGCAAATCTGGCACTGACAGGACAAATTCAGGCGTTGATGTCTCAAACGTTGACAACACCATTTCAGGTGTTGATAACCCAAATGCTGACAACCTTGGTTCAGGCGTTGACAACACTTTTGGGCATATCTTCTCTTCCAATTTTGAACAAGGTAAACCTTCAAGCATACATGAAGAGGATCATACTAATATTGATGGAAGAGAGTCTAAAGAAGATATTGGCAACATGGATAATGAGATTGAAGACAATAGACTTTTTGAGGGAGGAGTTCTCACTTCTACTATGAAGAATCACCATACTTCTCAAATCATTGGTGATATTATGACTCCTGTTCAGACTAGAAGATCTCATCAGAATCTTGGTGGATTCATTGCCAATATACATAAGAAGGTTGATACCCCTCTCGTTCAAGCATGTTTGTTTGCCTATTTTCTGTCACAACAGGAACCCAAGAAAATTTTTGATGCTCTCAAGGAACCAAGTTGGGTGGAAGCAATGCAGGATGAGCTTCACCAATTTGCTATTCAGGATGTTTGGGAGCTGGTTGATTATCCAAGGTATGTCAGACCTATTGGGACAAGATGGGTTCTAAGAAACAAGAGAGATGAAAGAGGCATTGTGGTCAGAAACAGCACGTTTAGTGGCTCAGGGATATACACAAGAGGAAGGGATAGACTATGAGGAGGTCTTTGCACCAGTTGCAAGGATTGAAGCTATAAGGATATTTCTAGCCTATGCTTCCTGCATGGGCTTCATTGTCTATCAAATGGATGTGAAGAGTGCCTTCCTTTATGGAACACTTGTTGAGGAGGTATATGTTATGCAACCTCCTGGTTTTGAAGATCCAGAGAATCCAGACAAGGTGTATAGAGTCAAGAAAGCTATGTATGGACTTCCTCAAGCCCCAAGAGCATGGTATGGCACATTGTCCACTTATTTGGTAGAAAATAGATTCAAGAGGGGCACCATAGACCAGACATTATTTACCAAGAAGGTTGGTAAGGATGTCTTACTTGTTCAGGTCTATGTTGATGATATCATCTTTGGCTCCACCAATCCAAAGATGAGTGAAGACTTCTCCCAGCTTATGACAGAAAAATTCAAGATGAGTGCAATGGGGGAGATGAACTTCTTTCTAGGGTTACAAGTTCAGCAGAAAGAAGATGGTATCTTCATCTCTCAGGATAAGTATGTAGCAGAGATCTTGAAGAAGTTTGTCTTTTCTTCACATGAAAAGAGGGCTACTACTCCTATGGATAGAGAACACCCTTGGGGAAAGATTGGAGATGGAAAATATGTGGATGTCAGGCACTATAGATCAATGATTGGTTCATTGATGTATCTCACAGCCTCAAGACCTGACATCATGTTTGCTGTGTGTGCATGTGCACGCCATCAAGTGACTCCCAAAGAATGTCACCTTTATGCTGTCAAGAGAATCTTTAGGTACCTAAAATGTTATCCAGATCTTCGCTTGTGGTACCCAAAGGATTCACCATTGGAGCTTATTGCATATTCAGACAGTGACTATGGAGGTGATAAGTTTGATAGAAAATCCACAACTGGTGGATGTCAGTTTCTTGGGAGTAGGTTGATATCTTGGCAATGTAAGAAACAAACAGTGGTGGCCAATTCTACAACTGAAGAAGAGTATGTAGCTGCAGCTGCTTGTTGTGGACAAGGCTTATGGATTCAGAACCAGCTGTTGGATTATGGGTATAATTTTATGCATACCAAGATATTTGTTGACAATAACAGCACTTTATGCATTATTAAGAATCCTGTACATCATTCTAAAACAAAACACATAGAAATTAGACATCATTTTATAAGAGATTGTTTTCAAACGGGTTTAATACAACCAGATAGGATTGACATAGAAGAAAATGTGTCAGATTTATTAACTAAACCTTTTGATGATGGAAGGTTTCAATACTTGGTAACAAGTATTGGAATGATCAATCTCACATAATATGTGTTTTGGGGTCTTTTTGTAAAAGTATGTACAGGATAATGCATTGTTATTGGTCTTTTTGAGGATTTAGATTTTCCACTATATTTTTCTAACACTGACAAAGGTCACCTTAACGCTGATAAGTGTTATTGTGACGTTGTAAACAATATATTTGTCTAACGCTGACAAAGGTTTCCTTAACGCTGACAAGTGTTATCGGGGCATTGTCAGCAACAATGTTAGTTTTGTGGTTTTTAATCTAAATATACAGGTGGTGTTAGCATTATACCATTGGATACAGAGTTGCTTATGGATCCTTGGGGAATCATTTGAGCATGTTTTTATTTATGGATGATGGTTGGAATTTTCTATTCCTATCTTGACATAAATTTTTATGTTCATGCATATTTTTGGCAACATATGTATCACAGTTTAAGGGGAGGTTTTAGGAACCTTTAGGACTTTTGGGTATTCTTATGATACTCTTATCACAATTCTAGATTGTGTCCACAGGTGAGTATGAGTTAGTTTTACTAAATCATGAGGCACTGTAGCATGAAAAGTTGATATACTATGCACGCTGCCTAGACATTTTTGGCCTAGAATTGGTTGTGGTCTGTTGGGAGACTTGGGAATAATTTTATCATGGGTTTTACCTGGGAGTAACAAGGAATTTTATAAGGTAACTTAGTTGTTAAGAGTTTTGGTTAGCAAGGGACACTAGAGGACTGTTATGTCTATCTTGCATAAGCACGTGTGCATAACTGGACAGTGCTTGCCGCCCTATAATAATTATCAACTTATAGGTTATCTTCACTAGGATAAATTACTTTGTTAAGGTCCTTTTTGATTTTTAATATTTTTATTTTTGGACGCTGACAAGTATTTTTCCAAGCGTTGTTGTGACCAATTTAGACGCTGACAAGGCTTTGGCAACCGTTGACAAGAATATAGCCGTTGGGCGTTGATGGGTTATTTTTGACCGTTGATACCCATTGGGACCTACCCAGTTGTTACTTTTTGACAAATTTTTAGGCCGTAATTTTGGGAGCAGATAACTTTTAATTAATGCATGAGATAACTTATTTTCTTTTCAATATTTTTATCATGATATTTTGAAAATAGTTGCCTCATTTTTGACCAATCACATGCATATATATCTCCTATATATTTGGCTCTTATTTTTAAATAGGGTACCTATCATTCTTGTCTAACAAATTTTCTCCTATACTTCATCTTTATCAATCATTCAAACAGCTTTCTTCTACAATGGCACCAAAATTTAAACCAAGTGATTTGGTATTGGGATTCAGGAGTCAACACAACATGATAGCATATTTGGACGCTGATGATACTCTGTTTCCCCAATACACCCAGATGGTGGCGTGTTTGAATACATCCCCAATTGGGTATGCTCTTTCTCATGCTCCTCTCATCTCTGTCACACATATTAAACAGTTTTGGAACACTGTAAGTTCCTCAACAGTTAATAACGTGACTACATTATCATCTATTGTTCATGGGCATACATGGGTGGTTACTGAAGCCTTGGTTCGCCAGGATTTGCATCTTGATGATGCAGATGGTATAACCACCCTTCCCATTCATGAAATAGAACAAGGACTAAGGGCTTTGGGTTATCCTTTCCCTGATGAGGGAACTTTAAACAAATATCATAAACAGGAGTTTCCCCCAGCCTGGAAGTAACTCATACATGTCATCTTGCAATGTTTGAGTCCCAAGTGTATTGCACACAATGAGATTAACAGATCCATTGCTAGTGCTATTGTGTGCATTGCAACTGGGAAAAAATTTAATTATTCTAAAATGATTTTTGATGGCATGTGTAAAAACAAAGGGAATAAGATGGCATTAGCTTATCCCAGATTTTTACAAATGGTTTTTGATGTCCAAAATTACTGCACAAGGGATCATGATGATTTTTATGAGATCCCTGTGCAAAAGAAAGCAATTTTTACAAAGATGAACTCACCTCCTCACCGTGACTTACCCCTCACCCCAGCTATGATTGCTGTCATTGAAGTAACACAACCCCAACCAGACCCATAACCCCAACTTAAGCCAATACCTGAACCTTTACCTTCACCTCAACACATGCAAATTGACCATGAACCCTTCGACGCTGACACATTAAATGTTGGCGTTGACACACCTAATCCAGACGTTGACACCATTCCTTCACAGACCCAAACACCCCTTAATCAACCCACATCCACCCAATCCACATCATCTTCTACCCCACCACAATATAGGTTGCAAAAACGCCAAAGGACTACTGGAGTGTTCTCCTCTAGTGGTCCTAGCCATGTAGCAGAGAGAACCACCACCAAAAGTGTGGTTGGTGCTATGGATGAGGCTGGGACTATTGGTTCTGGCTTAGATGTTGGCCAAGACAGTCCTAACATCTTTAAGACCTCATCCATGCCCCATGAATCTAACTTGGGAGGTCAAATACCCATTTTAGAGGAGGGCAGATTGAAACTAATAACATTAATGGAATTGACGGCTGTCTGCATTAGCTTGCAAAAGAAAAATGCAGACTTAGTACAAATTGTCAGTACACAAGGCCTTGAACTCAAGCAATTGTGGGAGAGGATTGTTATTTTGTAGAATGCTAGCACAAGGCGTGGGGTGGAGGAATTTTCCAAAGGGGAGGATGAGCAGATTAATGTGAGTGATAAGGGCTCACATGATGGTGAATCTTTGGGTGTTGCTGAAGCCCTAACTAGTTTGAAGAAGCAACCAGGTTTTGTTAGATCTTTGGTAACTCCTACAAACTTAGACTTGTCTTTTACAGCTATGTTGGAGCAAATTACAAGAGGCGCTGAGACAGGTAATTTGGGCGCTGACAAGCAAAGTTTGAGCGCTGACATGAGAAAATTGGGCGCTGACACAGGCAAATTGAGCGTTGACAGATCTGCAGATGAAGTTGATGTATTCCAGTCATCATCTATCATCAAAGATGTATCTTCACAGGTATTACCATCATCCTTACCCATCATTGATCCACTAGATAAGGGTAAAGTAAAAATGGTAGAGGTAGAAGTTCCAAAGGATGCAGCACAGGTTGGGTTTGATAGAAGGTTGGCTGCACAACTTATGGAACAAGAAAGAAAGAA
>JANFOE010002448.1:0-30975 GCA_025667525.1 Glebionis coronaria | reverse complement strand
ATACCCCTTTTAAAATATTAAAGAACTAATTTAATTTAATACACTTAAAATATATATTAAATATTTATCAAACAATTAAATTTAAAACAAAAGGTATAACATAAACATATTTATTTTATGGTTTATAATAACGTCCCGAGCCTACCGAGATATCCCATCTCGGTCGCACTAACAATTTAACATATACACAAAATCTGTCCCCAAGGATTAGTGACAGAAATTCTTTGTCACCAAAACTGTCGCTAAAACTGCCCCTTTAAAACTGCATATAATCTAACAGTTTTGCGACAGAAACAGTGTCGCTAAATCTGTCACCAAAACCTGAGTTTTTAAAAACTGCACCCATAAAAATTCTGCGTCAGAAATTTCTGTCGCAAAACTAGGGATGAGCATTTGGACCCGAATCCCGAAACCGAACCGGAACCGTACCGGAACCGTACCGATTCCCGGTACCCGAATCCCGTTCGGTACGGTACCGGTACCCACGAAATAAGGTGAAAAAAAAATTCGGTACCACTAATTCGGTACGGGACCGGTACCAAATCGGGAAATTCCCGGAAAAAAAACGGGAAAATCCCGATTTCCCCGGTACCGGTACCGGTACCGATATCCGAATCCCGTTCGGTACGGTACCGGTACCACTAATTTATGCTCGGGAAAAATTCGGTACCACTAATTCGGTACGGTACCGGTACCGTGCTCATCCCTACGCAAAACTGTCGCTAATCTCCTTTTAAATTCCCACTGTTTTCTGTCTATCTCTTCCCATTAACTTGTTATTGCATTCCCACTGTTTATTTATGTTTTCCCCCTGTTTATACTTAGCCAAACACACCCTTATATACACGCAGCCCCCAACGCAACCCTTTGGTCAAGACTGGCCCTAGCCGCCCTTGTGTGGGTCACGGCTGGGCAGAAAGGGGAGTCACCGAAACAACAGGTCTCGGTTTTCGTGAGGCCAACTAACCCGACCCCCCTACTTCACGAACCAAACACCCCTGATGGTGAATTGTTTTGCTGCGGCTGTATAAACCAAGACCACCGAGACATTGAGATGTCTCGGTTTTGTGTATAGTCGCTCAAACCCGACACCCCCTTATGTTGTTTCTGATCATGGCTGGGCAAGGAAAAGAAAACCCACCGAGACTTTAAAAGGTCTCGGCTGGTGACAACCTTAACCCCCCGAGCCGAATCAAATACAAGAAAAGAAAACAAGGTCTTACCGTGCAATGATTACGAAGAAAGCACGAATCAAAATGCAGAAGCTAACTGAATTCTCCTCTCTCTTTTTTTTTTACCCGGCGGCTACACCACCCTGTGTAACCCTAATCTATTTTTTTTTGTTCGTTTGTTATGGGAGATAAGGGGAAACCCCCCGTTTGTTTTGTGCAGCCAAAATAGGCTAAGGCCCAAAATCCCTTCTATTTTTTTTATAAGAACCGGCCCTTATTCTTTTATTTTGTTTACTTTTATATTTTTTTTTGAAAATTGTATATAATAACACTACTTGTATATAATTACACTACTTGTATATAATTTTCTCGCGTTTGTTTCCGTCGATAAATTCTACGTAAATGGTTTAAATAAATAAACCGCGTATTTACATTCCCGATTTAAATATGGGTTTTACAATTCTTCCCCTCTAAAAAGAATAATTCGTCCCCGAATTAAGGATAACGGTCGTACTGGGTTTTACAATTCTTCCCCTCTAAAAAGAAGAATTCGTCCCCGAATTATAGGTATTTAAGCTGACTGGGGTAAAAGCCGAAAATGCTATAAGCCGGAAGACATAAAAGCTGAAAAGACATACCCGAATCAAAACTGAAAGTGAGGATAAGAAGTCCGTATAGACTCCTTTGTTTCCCAAGTGGCCTCCCGCTCGGTATGGTCCCTCCACAGGATTTTGACGAAAGGAATGGTCTTCCTTCTCATGACTCGATCCTGGCGATCTAAAACTGCTTCGGGTTCCTCAATATAAGATAGATCCTCCCGAATCTGATCGAGTGGATAATTTACTTTGTGAAGCTCATGATTGTTGTACCCCCTGAGTAATGATACATGAAACACGTTATGGACGTGTGAAAGCTGAGGTGGTAACGCCAATCGGTATGACACTTCACCGATACGTTCAAGGATTTCGAACGGTCCCGATGTAACGAGGGCTGAGCTTTCCTTTGAGGCCAAAACGTCTGACACCGCGTGCGGGTGATACTTTGAGGAACACACGATCCCCAGTCTGAAAAGATAGATCTCTGCGATGCTTGTCGGCGTAACTCTTCTGGCGAGTACGCGCTTCTTGCAGTTTTGCCCTAGCGATGGCGACCTTTTCATTGGTCATTTCTATCAATTCTGGTCCTTCAATCAAGCGTTCTCCAACCTGATCCCAATAAATAGGAGCACGGCATTTCCTGCCGTATAACATCTCGAATGGAGCACGCTTGATACTAGCATGCCAACTTTTGTTGTAGGCAAACTCGACCAAGCAAATATAGTCATCCCAGTGTCCTGTCCATTCTAATGCACAGGCGCGTAGCAAGTCCTCTAAGGTCTGGATGGTACGCTCTGACTGACCGTCCGTCTGTGGATGGAAAGCTGTGCTGAGCTTGAGCCTAGTTCCCCAAGCTTTATGCAAACCTTCCCAGAAGTGAGAAGTGAAACGGGGATCCCTATCTGATATAATTTCTGAAGGTGTACCGTGTAATCGTACGATCTCCTCGGTGAATAGTTTCGCTAATTTACTGACTGCGAAATCTTTGCGAATAGGAATGAAATGTGCTGACTTGGTCAAACGATCGACAACTACCCAGATTGCATCATGTCTCCGCCGAGTCTGTGGTAGTCCGGTGACAAAATCCATAGAGATCTTGTCCCATTTCCACATTGGAATATCTAATGGCTGGAGAAGACCACTGGAACGCTGGTGCTCTATCTTAACCTGCTGACAGGTTAAGCATTTAGACACAAATGTTGCGACATCCTGTTTCATGCCGCTCCACCAGAAATGCTGCTTAAGATCGTGGTACATTTTGGTGGAACCCGGATGGATATAGAACGGAGAGCTGTGAGCCTCAGTCATCAAGGCTTCTCTGAGAGCAGGGTCTTTTGGAACGCAGAGTTTGGTACCCTGCCATACAATACCATCGTCATCGATGCGAAATTCGGTCTGCCGGTCAATGTTCTGGACAATCGCCCAGATTTCACCATCATCCTTTTGTGCGGCTTTAATCCTAGAGAGCAAATCTGGTTCTACCCTCAAACTAGCCCAGTATCCCCTTTGTCCGCGTACTAAGAGCTCAATATCATAACGCTCTAAGTCCTGAATAATTTCTTCCTGAACTTTGATGCCATTTACCATACCTGACTTTCTGCTAAGGGCATCTGCCACTACATTTGCTTTACCTGGGTGATACTGGATATTAGTGTCATAGTCTTTCAGTAGTTCTAACCATCACCGCTGTCTCATGTTCAACTCTCGTTGGGTGAATATGTACTTGAGACTTTTGTGATCGGTGAAAATATCACACGACTCACCGTATAATGCCTCCAGATTTTAAGGGCGAAGACGACTGTTGCGAGCTCTAGATCATGAGTAGGGTAATTTTTCTCATACGGCTTCAGTTGACGCGAAGCATAAGCAATGACTTTCCCATGCTGCATAAGTACACAATCTAAGCCCTTTCCTGATGCGTCACTGTAAATCTGATAACCACCTGTACCGGACGGAAGAGTAAGTATCGGCGCTGAGATCAATCGATGCTTGAGTTCCTCAAAACTCTTTTCTCTCTCCTCGGTCCATATAAACTTCTCACCTTTTCGCAGACGTTGGGTCAATGGTAACGCCAAACGTGAGAAGTTTTCAACAAACCTGCGGTAATAACCCGCCAACCCAAGAAAACTACGTTTCTCTGTGACAGATGTCGGTCTTGGCCATTTGGTGATAGCCTCCACCTTTACAGGATCCATAGTGATTCCTTCTGCGGAAACAATATGGCCTAGAAACGCCACTGTATTCAGCCAAAACTCGCACTTAGAAAATTTAGCATATAACTTTTCTCGTCTGAGAATCTGCAACACTGTACGGAGATGATCCTCATGTTCCTCTTTAGATTTGGAGAAAATAAGGATATCATCGATGAATACAATCACAAACTTGTCTAAGAATTCGTGGAAGACTCTGTTCATCAAGTCCATAAATACTGCAGGCGCATTCGTGAGACCGAATGGCATAACAACAAACTCGTAATGACCGTACCTCGTGCGAAAAGCAGTTTTGGATATATCCTGCTCTTATACACGCAGCTGATGGTAACCTGATCGTAGATCAATTTTTGAGAAGTGCTTGGCGCCCTGAAGCTGATCGAATAAATCGTCAATACGAGAAAGTGGATAACGGTTACGAATAGTGAGCTTATTCAACTCACGGTAGTCAATACACAATCGCATGCTACCATCCTTCTTCTTGACAAACGAAACGGGAGCGCCCCAAAGTGACACGCTAGGACGAATGAAACCCCTTTCTAGAAGTTCCTGAAGTTGATCTTTCAGTTCCTTAAGCTCTACAGGAGCCATACGGTAAAGAGCTTTAGATACTGGTTCTGCACCTGGAATGAGATCGATGCCAAATTCTACCTCTCGCATGGGAGGTAAACCTGGAAGTTCCTCGGGAAAGACATCTGGAAAGTCTGACACAACTGGCTGATCATGAATTGAAGGTGTCTCCGAAGTCGTGTCATGAACTGTGGCTAGGAAGCCCTCGCAACCATGATATAGTAAGGTACGAGCCTGTAAAGCTGAAATGATCTGAACATGTTTTCCTGGTAGGAAGCCCCGGTGAATATATTCTGGTGTTCCGACATCACCAAAGATGACCTGGTGAGCATGACAATCTATGGTGGCATGATGAACCGACAACCAATCCATACCCAGAATAATATCGAATTCACACATATCCAAAGGAAGAGCACTGACCGGACGGATTTTATCATCAAACTCAAGAGGGAGATCTTTATTCACTTGGGTAATGAGTACAGAGTCTCGCATGGGGGTAGATATACTAAGTGCACTGTCTAGTGGCGTAGGGGTCATGTTTATTTTAACAGCATAAGAAGTGGATATAACTGAGTGGGTGGCGCCTGTATCGAAAAGTACGCAAGCAGCATGTCCGTGTATAAACAAAATGCCAGTAATGGTACCTGCGGTCTTATTTGCTTGCTCACGGGTAGTAGTGTAGACACGACCAGTGGTTGGTGGTAGTGGTGGTGGCGGAGGTAACATCTGAGGTGTCTGGCCTGAGGTACCAGCAGCATTCCCGCTCTTGCAATCCCTCTTCAGATGGCCCGGCTGGCCACACTGGAAACAACTACTTGTACCACGACGGCACGGTCCCGTGTGTTTCTTTCCACATGTGATGCAAGTGGGATAAGTATACACGGTAGAAGCAGCCTTGGTTTGCTGAGAACCAGAATTTGTCGGTCGGGCAACATGCTGACCCCTGTTGTTTTGGTCACGCCCCTGTCCAGCATCTCTGTAGCTGCCAGATGAGTTGGAGCTGCCGCGGTAATTATCACCGCCGTTCCTCTTATCTGACCGATTACGGTCACATGACTGACCGTGGTTCCTGTAGTTCTGATGCGGAGTAGCCGATTGGGATCGGTCTCCTCCTCTGTGTCTCTTCTCTGGACGCTCTACATTCTCGAGCTCATCTCTCTCGAAAAGCATCTCGACATCCCGTGCTGCATTAGCTACTTGTGACACATTAGTGAATGTGGCACTCATCAGTCTATCTGCAGTCCTAGAGTGAAGAGCCCAGCGAAATTGCTTCGCTTGCTCCTCTACGGTACCCGCAGCCTCCCCTAAGAATCCAGCCATCCTGAGGTATCGGTGCATGAACTCTATACTGTTCTCGCCATGATTCTGACGAATAACGTGGAAGTCCCTCTTCATCTTAGCTTGCTCCGCATGCGGGAAAAACTGGTCATAGAACATCGTCTTGAAACGTGCCCAGGTCAATGTAAGCTCCCCAAGCATCTCCCCCATTGGACAGTTTCTGAGACCTCCACCAATGCAGAGCAGGACCCTCCAGCTTGTAAACTGCAAGCCTAACTTTGAAAACATCACCACAACCCATAGCTCCAAAAAATTTCTCTATATGGTAGATCCAGTCTTCCGCGTCAGTTGGAGCTACAGTCTGCTCAAACAGTCGGGGTTTCTGCTTGTTAAACAGATCCAGCCAAGCGGGTAAAGTGGCAGGTGGTGGAGTAGGAGGGTTGTTATTATGCTGAGGTCCATTTTGATATTCAGCTTGGATCTCCTCACGAATTTGGGGTAACATGGCCTGTATAGCAGCCTGAACAGCAGCAGCAATGGCAGCTGCGTTAGGGTCATTCTCGGTTTCGCGTCTGGGTGGCATCTGAAATAAAAGAGGATAAGTTGATAAAACTGCCAAAATCTGGGGTAATAAATATGAATATGCATAGTGTAATTCATGAAGGTATAGCCAATAAAATATGACATGAACACTGGTGAACGCCTACGGTCAGTTCACAAAATGACAATTACTGAAACATAAATCTGACACGAGTAAGGATGAACGCCTATGGTCAGTTCATCCATACAAAATTTAAACGGGCGAGGGTGAACGCCTATGGTCAGTTCACCAAAACGAAATGTTCGCTGAAAAACACATGCGATTAAGTATGGCCAGTCCTGTACCAACCATTTACTTAATCAAAATTTTGAAAATCTGACTGATAAAATTCATGAGTAGCATGGAAGATAACGACGCCAAAATACAGGGAGTTCTTGGTGACTACCCACTAGTCACAGGTCAAATTTTAGAGCCTACAGGTCGAACCTTGCGCTCTGATACCATAATTGTAACACCCCACTTGGATAAATGGACCGTTACGTGTATTTATGGTGTGTCATCAAAGCATGCAAGGCAATGTATTAAACATTAATTGACCAAAATGAAAGTACCGGAATCAAACATCGGTAGTCCAACATAAGCCCAAAATATAAAGATTAAGTACTGAAAGAAAAAGGACGAAACAGTATCCAAACAACCAAAGTAAAGTAACGTAATGTGTGCATAAAAATAAAGGAGTCTGGATAGCTCCCATCCAAATGCACGTACTCTCTTAGAAGTCCTAAGATCGTCCCTGTGAACCTGCCGTTTGGAAACATGAAAGGAAACTACGGTTGAGCATAACGCTCAGTGGACGGATATAGCATGAATAGAAGGTACTGAAAGTAATGGAATAGAAGACAACAATGAAGCTATAAGATTGATATGACATGTGGTAAAACTCTGCATAAAAATCTGATAAACCTGTTCATATATACTGAAACTGAAATATAACTTATTAATTCTGAAAACATGTATTTTCTGTATTTTAATTTGCCAAGAGCTTATATAGGTCCTGAACTGAATCAACTGCTGCATGAATACATAGAGGGGTGTCCTCGTCATGCTGTAGCGGGGTGACCTCTAAATAACTGTGCTGGGTGGAGGGATCAGCTCCAATGTGAAGGATGTAGAGCACACACCACATTCACCTGCTAAACTGTAAACTGTAGCCTAGGATGCATCCATACGCCCCACTAATAATACTGATAAAATGGCCAAGCTGAGCTGAGTGGGACGATGCAGGATATCACTCTCCTGCATGTGAGTCACGGCACCGGTGCCTCTAGTGCCGTGGTTACGGTACCTCCGTAACTAGTACATAAACTAATCATGCTTGTATATAATGCTCAGGCAATTTATTTTATTATTAACATGATTACTGATAAGCTCAAACATATACTGGGGAAAAACATTTGGCTGAAGATGGGGAATCCTAATCATGCATAGAAAGGAAGTCCTTACTGAAAGGATGGAAAATCCGTACCTCGTGTCCAGTAACTGACCGAGATCAACTGACTGAAAATCTACTCTGATTTCACGCGAGCTACAAGAATACAGACGTGAATAAGTTGACTGATATTCGTTTAAGGAATTTTACTGATCTTATTGGTTTCTTATTTATTCATTTTATTTTGATTCTGAAATTCTGTACGTATACCAACTGATAAATCTGAACTTATATTAATTCATTTTAATGTATTATTTTCTACTATTAATTATGATACAACGTATTTCTGACGATAAAGTATTTCTATGATAAGTATCCCGCTAAATTAGAAAGTTTCTTAATTTAGAAAGTTCTCAAATAGTTTAATTCGTTTCCTAAAATATACCCCTTTTAAAATATTAAAGAACTAATTTAATTTAATACACTTAAAATATATATTAAATATTTATCAAACAATTAAATTTAAAACAAAAGGTATAACATAAACATATTTATTTTATGGTTTATAATAACGTCCCGAGCCTACCAAGATATCCCATCTCGGTCGCACTAACAATTTAACATATACACAAAATCTGTCCCCAAGGATTAGTGACAGAATTCTGTGTCACCAAAACTGTCGCTAAAACTGCCCCTTTAAAACTGCATATAATCTAACAGTTTTGCGACAGAAACAGTGTCGCTAAATCTGTCACCAAAACCTGAGTTTTTAAAAACTGCACCCATAAAAATTCTGCGACAGAAATTTCTGTCGCAAAACTGTCGCTAATCTCCTTTTAAATTCCCACTGTTTTCTGTCTATCTCTTCCCATTAACTTGTTATTGCATTCCCACTGTTTATTTATGTTTTCCCCCTGTTTATACTTAGCCAAATACACCCTTATATACACGCAGCCCCCAACGCAACCCTTTGGTCAAGACTGGCCCTAGCCGCCCCTGTGTGGGTCACAGCTGGGCAGAAAGGGGAGTCACCGAAACAACAGGTCTCGGTTTTCGTGAGGCCAACTAACCCGACCCCCCTGCTTCACGAACCAAACACCCCTGATGGTGAATTGGTTTGCTGCGGCTGTATAAACCAAGACCACCGAGACATTGAGATGTCTCGGTTTTGTGTATAGTCGCTCAAACCCGACACCCCTTATGTTGTTTCTGATCGTGGCTGGGCAAGGAAAAGAAAACCCACCGAGACTTTAAAAGGTCTCGGCTGGTGACAACCTTAACCCCCCGAGCCGAATCAAATACAAGAAAAGAAAACAAGGTCTTACCGTGCAATGATTACGAAGAAAGCACGAATCAAAATGCAGAAGCTAACTGAATTCTCCTCTCTCTCTTTTTTTTTTATTTTTTACCCGGCGGCTACACCACCCTGTGTAACCCTAATCTATTTTTTTTGTTCGTTTGTTATGGGAGAAAAGGGGAAACCCACGTTTGTTTTGTGCAGCCAAAATGGGCTAAGGCCCAAAATCCCTTCTATTTTTTTTATAAGAACCGGCCCTTATTCTTTTATTTTGTTTACTTTTATATTTTTTTTTTGAAACTTGTATATAATAACACTACTTGTATATAATTACACTACTTGTATATAATTTTCTCGCGTTTGTTTCCGTCGATAAATTCTACGTAAATGGTTTAAATAAATAAACCGCGTATTTACATTCCCGATTTAAATACGAGTTTTACAATTCTTCCCCTCTAAAAAGAATAATTCGTCCCCGAATTAAGGATACGGTCGTACTGGGTTTTACAGAGAGAGAGAGAGAGAGAGAGAGAGAGAGAGAGAGAGAGAGAGAGAGAGAGAGAGAGAGAGAGAAAGAGAGAGATAGAGAGAGAGAGAGTAAATTAAAAATAATAAATATTACAATTTGTTCAATAACAACAAATATCATGCTCTCGAGAAGAGCAACCCATGCCCCCTTAGTGCAACACACGGGTTCCGGATGCCTCGTTTTTTAAAATTTAAAAGACATTTAATAAATGAATCATACTATCTTATAAAATAGATTAGACCCTCTCTCATCATTTAATACAAAAAAAATTAATTAGTACAACAAATACAACATAATGTATAACATATTAATGCAACAAAAAAATTAAATTTAAATAATACAAAATTTTAATGCATATGTACAACTTTATATCTCTAATATATACAAAGCATTTAATCATACTTAATTAAAACATAATTAATACAATTAAAACACCCATCACCACAATTTACAAGCAAAACTACACATCGTACAAATCTCCTTTATCATATTTCTTCCCTTTTTCCTTTCAATCATATGTATAAACCACTTTTAGGTTGATATTCTCATTCACATATTCAAAAGAGGTTATGTCAATTATCGCGCTTAATTGAGTTCAAAAAGTAAAGTTACATATATTACATATTACATATACGTCACAAGTAATAATATCCCTATATCAAAATTACATTTTTGAGACATGTTTTTAGGTGAAAACTATCGTCATCCATAAATTATTGTTATGAAAGACGAATAACCGAATAATATTCACTCTCAAGAAAATTTAGTCACATGTACCCGCCGCCGCATCGCGCGGGTACCCTGCTAGTGGTTTGTAACATAAGCTTCATAAGTTGTATTACTTAAAGTTAAACTTTGTGCATTTGGTAATTATACTATAAGATTAAAAAGTAGTACTTCTTAATATTAAACGAGGAAAGAGATACTAATTTATTTTATATTATACCTTTTTTTTGTAACCGTGATTTCCGACTCATTGGTCGACTAATCCACGGGGTTGGAGCCCATCGCCACACAAACTCAAACCAGGTAAAGCCCTCCCTTTTCAGGAGGTTGGCGTGGCCAATTCAAGGTTGTTTGCACATAGTGGGAATTGAACTTGAGACCTCACACACTTTAGAGTGATAGCCACAAATCTTTTTGTCACTAAGCCACCCTTGAGTGGTTATTTATTTTATATTATACTAGCAGGGTACCCGCGCGATGCGGCTGCGGGTACCCTGTAACATAATTTCGGTCAACAATATTTTAACTTTTCGTTTTTTAGCATCAACATCTCAAAAAGCGAAATTTAAGGTTTATGTATTTTTACCTAATTGTCTAGCTGAATCGATGGTGGCTCTAGTTCTCGGTTGAACCAGTTAATCTGGCTTGATATTGAAAATTGTAAATATATATGTTTTAAATTGTTATGTAAAATTAAATTATATAACTCATACATGTTTCATATTATACGTTTATATACAAAACTAATAAAAATGTGGCCTTTTTAAAGTGGAAGCCCTGTACGACTACACATGTTGCACACCCATCCGAGACCCCTCTGATTGTCATTTCTTCATTTTCATATCCTCAAAACCAAACATCTTTAGAGGCAGAGCAAGGGGGTTTTCAGGTGTGCACAAGAATCTGATGGAATTTTGTCGCGTAATGTATATATTTACTAAAAAATTAGATTTTTTCAAAATGAACGCGGTTCAATAATTATGTATTATGTAAATAATTATTTTAAAATTTTTATGCACTTGATAATTTGATGCTGTGACTCCACCATCTATAAATACTTTCTTATATTTTGGTGATCTCATTTTTAATGAGAAACTTTATGGCTTATGATATACCCGATAGGATGGGTTATACAATAGTAATATTTTGGTGATCTCATTTTTTATAGGAGTGCTAGACAACTCTTTTTGTGTAACTAGACGTATACCCGCGCATAGCGACGGAAAATGTCTGATGGCACATAGTTAACGATATGTTAATTTACTCGATGTTTGAACTGATAGCCCAGTGAATCGAATGGATGGACCCGATGGTCGAACCAGTGACTCGGTGACTCTATTGAGTTGACTCAGTGATCGAACACGTAGCCCGATAACACAATCGAGTTGACTTAATAATTGGACACTTGATCCGATGACTTAACCGAGTTAAATCAGTGATCGAACCCTTGATCAGGTAACTCCTCTGTGACATCATACTGCTTGATGTTACTTTCAACACTCCATGGGAAATGTTTTCGTTCTTCCTCCTTCTATATGTTCATTGACAAAACTTATGTGTCTTGCATATATTATTACGAATAGGAAAAAGCAAAGTAAGTAATTAGGATGTAACTTGTGGCCAATGATATCATCATTCATAAGTTTATGAAATAAGTTAACATGGTCGATAATCGGGGGATTGGTAAGAACCCATTTGATCACCTCTTATATGACTCTATTTACCATGCCAAGAGAAAACTTGCGGCAACAAGACACTTAGCATCACCTGTCTTGTACGCAATCTATACCTGCTCTCTTTTACTTTTAGTATGTACCCCTCGTCTACGAATTCTTCTTCCATCATGCATGTGATCTTCATTTAACTCTTTCAACTAAATATGTAATATGTCGTAAGGTATATAAAGTTACATTTCTAATTCAAAATAACGATCATGAAATAAAGTTGTGTGAACGTACCAAATCTTTGGTATGACAAGAAGAAAAGAAAGAAATGTTTGGAATGCACGTGGAGCTAAAGCTATAAAGGTTGTTTATATATGTGATTTTTCTTGGTTTAAATTTTGAATGCATTCATACAACTATATTAGTGAAATCCATTGTCAAATTTTCTTAATTTAAAGGTTGTCATTTTTGAAAAATCATATGTTTTACTATTGATATCTATACGATATTTGTGTTTTATAGTTACAGAGTTTTAAGTTTCATTTTTAGATAGGAATAAAACTTACATGAGAAGTTTTATTAAAAAATTTCAACTTTCAACATTAAATGGTTTATTATAATTAGAATTTGATAATTTGATTTTTTCAGCCACAACTTTCAACCACGGATGTTTTCTTTAAGTTGCCTAATTCGAGTTAATTGTTAAAGTTGCCATGTTGGTGAAATGGTTTACTATAATTAGAATTTGATAATTTGAATTTTTCAACCACAACTTTCAATCACCGAAGTTTTCTTTAAGTTGCATAATTCCTTTGTTGTTTTAGAGTTTCCTAAATTGTTGGTTTTTCAAGTTTCAAGTTTCAACTTTACAACAAATGGGATAAACCCTTTATATGGTACTAGACGTATACCGGCGCATAGCGGTAGATAGTTTACGACATCCTAATTGATTTGGTGGTTGAACCGATAACTTGGTGTCTCGAACCCGTAACACGGTGACTCGACCGGGCCGACACGGTGACTCGAACGGGTTGACACAGTGATCGAACCCGTCACGCGATGATCGAACCCATAATGTAGTGGCTAATACACTTGTTTTTTTATTTAACCATTATGTTTATATATGAAAATATGGAAATGTTGAATTTTCAACTTTTTCAACTTTCAAAATGAGCTTTTTATATATTAGTGTAAAAGTATAAATATAGATAATTTCATTCATCTTATTTCTATTAACTCTTCCTTTCTATAAAGAGGAACAAACAACTGAAAACAGATACAACAACACTAATCACACTATGAATGTATAGTAAGTCTATGTATAGTACTAACTCCAAAAGCTCAAAGCTCGTAAGCGTCAGCTAGCTTATGTTAACGCTAATGTAATGTATTGATTTTGTCAGGTTATAAAGGATCAATGTGTAAGAAAAAATAAGTGGGCGTTTGGTCTAGTGGTATGATTCTTGCATCGGGTGCAAGAGGTCCCGAGTTTGATTCTCGGAACGGCCCTTTTTTACAAATCTATATATTTTTCTTTTTGGAGCTTATTTGACCTATAAATTATAAACATTTTAACTGATGACTATTGTTTTCTCATATATAAAACAAGTTTGAACTTTATAACTGATCACACTTTTAAATGTGTGATTATGCTTTAGAAACCGAGTAAAACATATCATTTTGTTGTAGTGAAGGCATGATGATAACATCATGGGTTAAAGACCTTAAACAATGCTAAGTAAGCATGGGCTCTTGATACATGGTTCGGCTAATAATCTTTATGTATTTGAAACTTGAACCTATCTTGAGTGCTTTTCCTTGATCCTAAGTTAAACCTTGTGATTATGCGTGTATTTATAAGGTTGCAAAGGAGCCTTACATGTATGTTGGAAAGAGGATAGTATCAGTCGGATCTACGGATGCACGTCTCATCCTTTTCACATAAAGTTACTATTAACTAGGTTAGCCTCCATGCCTTCATTAATCTTTAAAGTTTAAACTTATGTACATATACAAAACAGCTATCCAACCTTATGTATACAGAACACATAAACTGATATTTGTCATAGGCATGTTATAACCACACGGCTAATAGTTACTACCATGTAAACTTAGATTTTTTTTGGTTAAACTAAAAAATGGTAAGTACCTACGACACGTGGTGACTTCTAGGTACCGGAATCCAGTTCGATACAGTAAAAGTACCGCCCATTTATCCTAAAAAAGGGTACTATCAATTTAGAGTTCGGTACCAATTTGGTACTGTGCTCATCCTACGGATTACTTTATTCTATGCACGAGTCACACAAATTGAACCGGTCTATGAGTCCATGAAATTTGAAACCCAATGGCCCAATTATCCCTCTATATATATTTCTCTACGTGGTGATAAGAACCATAATAAAATTAAACATCATCGATCATACGTTCAAACCCTCTACCTTGGTAAATCGAGATTGGGTATCCTTGTTGTGTTTGATTATTCAAACCTAAGCAGCCATGGTTGGAAAACTCAAGACAGCAAACGAAGATTACATACCTTTGGAAATCCATGAAGAAATCATGAAAAGGCTTCCCGTGGAATCATTGATTCGATTCAGAACGGTTTCAAAACCATGGAAGTCTCTCATTGATAGCTCTAGATTCATTGCTGGTTACCGCATACAAAAACATCGTTTACTTGTAGTGTCCAGTGAGCCAGAAGATATAAATTATACCAAGAAAAAGTATTGATCCATTGCGGACGATAATACTTTCCATCAACAGAAACTTGTCCTAACTCTTCCTCTTAACGGAATTTGTTTGCTAATCGGAAGCTCTCACGGCTTGTTATGTATTTTATGTAAAAATTTGGTTGTTATGTGGAATCCTACTATCAGAAAATCTAATCGGAAAATTTGGTTGTTATGTATTTTATGTAAAAATTTGGTTGTTATGTGGAATCCTACTATCAGAAAATCTAATCAGCTTGTCCTGACTCTTCCTCTGTCTCTTGACAAAAAATGTATCCTAATCGGAAGCTCTCACGGCTTGTTATGCTTTTTATGCGAAAATTCAGTTGTTATGTGGAATCCTACTATCAGAAAGTTCGTTTCTATTGATGTGCCGGGTGTGATGATCTATGGTTATGAAACTATGTATGGATTTGGTGTTTGTCCTGGTACGTATGACCTTAAGCTTGTGAAGATGATATTTGATCTTAAGTTGGGGGAAAGTTCAGTCGAAGTTTTTACATTAAGCTCCAGGGTTTGGAGACGTCCACATGGTAATTTAATTACCCCGTAAACAAATTTGCATCAGCAGCAATCAGTCTCAGGTATATATAGATGGTGTATTTACTGGGATGCTTATGGTTATATTCTCATAGATAGTGAAACTTATTGGCATTCCAAATTGATTCTTTCATTTTCTACAAGAAGTGAAGAATTTGCAGAAATAAGCTATCCTGACTCTATAGCACTCAGGACTGGATATGGTTTGGGGATATCTAAGTTGAGGGAATCTCTTGCTGCGATTGACGTCAATCCCATGGATCGAGTTTATGGTGTATGGATGTTGATGAATCCTGGTGAGCCAAAGTCGTTTACAAAGATAAACAACATTAACTTAGATGATGCATCGTTGCAAGATATATTTGCATTTAAACGGAATGGTGAAGCTATAGTTAAAATAAATGAAGATGCGGATGATGCTCTTTTTGGTTACGAACCCAACTCGAAACAAATCAGATTTGCTATTTCACATTCATACTATCTGTGTTGCTACACAGAAACGCTACCTTTGCTTCATCATTGACAATGTAGTATTCAGATTGACGCAATAAAAAGTTCATGGCAGCATTTGTTAATGTGGGACTAAGAACAGGCGACAATGCGACATTCTCAATTGATGTTTCTGATAGCAGTAGTGAGATCATTGGTTTTACTGTATATCATGATCATCATGCAGTAACACTTTTGTTGAAAGTCAGTTAAGCTATATTAGAGGTATGTTAGTTTAATGAATCACTTTTTTCTTGTAGCTTGGTTAGATTTGGGTTGATCTTTTTAGCTTTTGATCGATGACAACAAGCTTAATAAAAGACGCTTAATCAAGTTCTTAATAATAATATGCATTTTGGCCTTCATCGTTGTCGTTGAGGACTATGGCCAATATGGTTTACTCACATTTCATCTTTCGTTTGCCATAAACATGACAATCCAAATAATGGGTAGTTTCGATCTTCAACTTTGAGTATGTAATTTTGAACATGTTCGCTAATTTTTTTTTCCGAAAAAGCTTTAGTCATACAAATTGTGTTAGTAGAACCCGTTCAGTTGTATTACCATTACCGTTCAGCGTTCTTATTAGTAGTGGCATGTTGGGTGTAAACGAGTTAGAAATTATTTGATTAACATTATTTGGTTGGCAAAACACTAAAACCTGCAAAAGATACACCATAAAAGTGCAACCATATTTCTCGGGTTTCAAAATTTTCACATACTCCAGTGACATCCTTCTGTTTTGAGTTCTTGAACCAAGCGCACTCGTTGTCTATAAATAGTACTGAAGCAATAAATATGATTCAAAACAGAACAAAATATAACAACGAATGAACCAAATGCCAATTACTTTGGCCTAACCAACGCTTAGTAGATATACATTTGACGAAGAGCATTATGCGCCCTGCACTTTTCTTCCCTTTATTAAGTTTGTATATCGCATTAAGTTTTTTATTAAGCTTTTAATTAGTCAGTTTATACTTTATGAGCATATGTACATATATTTTTTTTTATCTTACTAACCTATTAGAGTTTAATATGTATCCTCAAATCATATTCAACCTATAGCACTTATTTCAAAAGCTCGTAAGCATCAGCTAGCTTATGTTAACAGCTTAACACTAACAATCTTAGATAAAAGTTGTTCATATAAGCGAACATACAACAAGTGGGCATAGTTGTCACTGGAACAATGTTGTTGAAATTGAAAATGTTAAAGAAATTTTTTAGTTCCAAATTCCTTATTAAGGATCTTGGTAAACTAAAGTATTTCTTAGGAATTGAAGTTATTGAGTCTGATAACATTTTGTTTTTAACTGAAAGGAAGTATTGTTTAAAGGTACTCTCAGAGTTTGGTATGCTTGCATGCAAACCTTGTGGTATTCCTATAGAAACTAAAATTACTTCTGTTAAGAACAAGCCTGTTTTAGACAAACCTTTGATTGGTATTAATAATTACCGGACACTTGTTGGTAAATTGATTTACTTGACCCATACAAGACCTGATATGCAGTACATGTTCTTAGTCAGTTTATGCATGCACATTTAGAATCACATTTGAAACTTGCTTTTAGAGTTCTAAGATATTTGAAAAATTCACCTGGTAAAGGAATTTCTTTTTCTAAAGTAATCTTGAACTTAGTGTTTTTGTTGATTCTGACTGGGCTAAATGCAAAGCTACAAGAAGGTTTGTAACTAGGTATTCTGTGTTTTTAGGTAAGTCTCTTATATCTTGGAAAAGTAGGAAGCAGTCTAGTCTATGCTTGCTAAATCTTCTGCTCAGGCAGAATATAGAGCAATGAATACTGTTACTTGTGAAGTTATTTGGATCATTAAAATCCTGACTGAATTGAATATTAATATCTCTCTTCCTGTTCCTATACATTGTGATAATAGTTCAGCAATCCAAATTGCTGCTAATCCTGTTTTTCATAAGAAAACAAAGCATTTTGAGATTGAATTATTTTTCTTGAGAGAAAAAGTTGTTGATGGTATTGTTAAGACAATAAAAGTTAAGTCGGAGGATAATGTTGCTGACATTTTTACTAAATGGCTGAGTGTTCAGATTTATAATAAGTTTTGTGATTTGCTTGGCTTATATGACATGTACAAGAGTTAGTTTATGGGGGAATGTTAAAAGTATACACTTGTATACTTCTGTATACTAACTCTTGTACATAAGGACTAGTTTTGCCTAATGTCCAAACTAAAAGGTAAGGAAGGTAAGTTTTATTATCTTTATCCATATTTGCAGTTGTATTATTGTGCAGGGACTAAAGGTTGCAAATACTAAGGACTTGGGAGCGCAATAAAGAAAGAATTGGAGGATTGCTTTGCAAAGTAGTATATAAATTAGTTTTAGCTGTTTGGTAGCTTAATCGTTCCATTATTCTCTCATTGTTTTCATATAGTTGACTTGGTGTTCTTGGTTTCTGGTTGTATTCGTTTGGTATTGATCTTAATTTTTGAGATCTTGTTTTTTTTCTTTGAGTTGTAATCGTATGATCACAAACCCAGATATTACATTTGAAGTAATAGTCTGAGGTAGTTAATAAGAAAAATGGGTGGTTGGTTGAATTAGTTTTGGTGTTATCTTGATCTTTGTATAATTTTTCACAACTATAAACTCAAATCATTAATTCCTAACTCGCCGTTGAAAAAAACTATTAATAATCATTCAAATCATCAAGTTTCTCTAAATCATCTCGTCTTCATCGTTGAAAAAAATGAAAGTATGTTAAAAGAATAATTCCAGTTTTATATATGCTTGTAGGTATGTAAACCTTATAAGTTTTGAAACCTTTGTAAAGTTACGACTATTTTCATTTAATTAATGGTTGCGTTTTTTACACTGGGTTTGATACAACAACAACAACAACAATACCCAATCCCGCAAAAGCAGGGTATGGGGGAGGTAGTGTTATTTTTTGGGAAACCCTCGGATAAGAAGACTGCTTTCGAGTATACCTCCGGCTACGCAAATAAGATAACATTTATAAAGGCTAAATCTATTTAAAATTTATTATCAGAAGGTATACTTGTCAAATCAAGTGAAACAATTGTTTTCATATAAAATTCATAAAGCATTCCTCCAGCACAATAACATAAGGTAGGGGAGTAAAAGTACTCAAAATGAACCAGATAATATCATAGCAAACATGCGATAACAAAATTAGGAAATGAGGAAGTTACCAATGAAGTCTTATTTGGTAAGTGGTACACGGAGACCGTATTTCCTCAATTTTTGTGGCAGATAGCAATCAATTAGATAGTCGTAGGATAATGCTTCCACTGGTACCTTGTACGGAACTTTACCCGACATGAGACGCAATTGCCCACGAAAATGGCGATGATGCGGCCGTTGATAAGACAATTCAACCAAATCCGAGCATTCGTTTACATTACATTTCTCATGTAATGTATGCCCTGCAAGTACTCTAGCTTTAACTAACTCAGGGACATCACATGGCTGAATCCCTAACCAGTCTATATCCAGTTGATCATAATGAATCAAATCTGACATTATCTTTATAGAGCGTGGGATACAATCCAAAAGAGCAAACAACTGCAATTTTAAAACCCCGCCTTTGTTCAGCATATACAATAATTTTCTTGTAGAATAATCAGGTGCCCTACCCATGACCACAATCACACAAGGAAACCAAGAGTAAAACCGACTGGCATGTAAACGCATAGCCAAATCAAGTTTGTCAACCAAAAGTACAAACTTGGCAGAAATATTGGTTACCATAATCCCATCCACATCCAAAGGAACGTTTGCAACTGTATGAGTGCAATCAGTCAGATTCTGAAGACGATCTTCGAACACAATTCCACCTATAACACGTCCCATATCTTCTATATGTTCATCTGAATCATCTCCTGCATCTAACATCATATCTTCTGGAGATTCATCTGTATCATCAGAATTAGCAAACGTCCCTGTGTCTTCAGGAAAATCATCTTTTTCGATAGGAGCGAAGAAGAATGGTGGGAATTTATCCAGCAGCGATGGATGTATACTATCATCTTCCGAATCTAGTTCGGAATTAGCAAAGGTCGATGTGTCTTCAGGAAAATCATCTTTTTCAATAGGAGCGAAGAAGAATGGTGGGAATTTATCCAACAGAGATGGAGGTATACTATCATCTTCCGAATCTAGTTCGGAATTAGAAAACGTCGACGTGTCTTCTGGAAAATCATCTTTTTCAATAGGAGCGAAGAAGAATGGTGGGAATTTATCCAACAGAGATGGAGGTATACTATCATCTTCCGAATCTAGTTCGGAATTAGCAAATGTGTCTTCAGGAAAATCATCTTTTTCAATAGGAGCGAAGAAGAATGGTGGGAATTTATCCAACAGAGATGGAGGTATACTATCATCTTCTGAATCATCAGAGCTTAAAACTTTCTTTTCTTTTGCACCCATTATTAAATCGGAGAAAGAACACAAACCCTAATTATTTCTTTCGATTTTAAGCCGACCTGTTCTCTCTACGTTTTACTTTTATTAAATGGACGCGTTTAAGTCTTGTCAATCTAAAACCCACCCAAACAAATGGCCCATTTACATCTTATTCGATTACTAGGATTAGTAATTGTTGCAACATAAAATTTGCCCAACCTACAAAAATCAGCCAATAAACATTAGTCCTAATACCAACTTGTATACTATGCTATCTTTTATTTCAAATCATTCCTTTTTTAGTAATGTTAATTTGATTTTAAATTTCAGATTTATATATTGATTAAAATATCTTAAATAAAATCGTGAAAGATATATCCACAGAGTTCCAATCCAATCTTTCATAAACCCACAGACGTACAAACTTTTCTCCCACTTAGTTCTTGTGATACTATCTGTATCACAGTCTTCAGTTCTTGGTTTTGCAGCAAAACCCTAACTTCGAAGAAACATCATGTTTCAAATTGAATCACGGCAACCGTACCCGAATAACAACGAATGGAGTTGGTGGATATGCAGTTGCATATCCGGATAATAGATAAGACGCCAGGGAGTAACAACCCTAATTCTAAAGGTGGTTGTTCTGGAGTTCAGGTTCATCAATATATTAGTGACTTTGATACAATAGATTAAAGGTGTAACCTTCCTTTGACAACCATTAGTATTTTGTATATCTACATTATAAGGTTATTTCCTCAACTGATAATTTAATTCATTATCACGTGTTTTTTGAAGTAATGTTTCATTTGCAAAACTTTTTACAGCCATTTGAATTTGACTTATTTTTGTTTTTACCTTTTTTCCATCACAAATGCACCAGTTTAATTGGATTAAAAAATAGGTTAGTTTCGCGAGTAAAATGAAGATATAGTTAATGTGGTATGTCATTTTTGTATATATCCTACCTCGTGTTTTGAAACTACAGGCGTCATACCTGTGAGGATAGTTTGAGTTTATTTTGGTACCTTCACCTAACAGAGCATATGTTTTGACTAACGAGGCATATGTTTTGACTCTTATCATGATTTAACAAAAGGACAAAATTGTCTTTTCTTTTGTTTCTATAAGAATAACAGTTTATAAATTCTTTACAACTGACAGAAGCCCGATCCATAATAACAAGCCATAAACTACCTCATTAACTTTTTTTGTTACATAATTACAACAGACAATTTGTATATATTGAGCTTAGTGGAACCTAAAATGTCATGTGAATCATCATGTTTAAATGAAATGATGTGTTGCGCTTATAAAGTTCAGATATAGGAAACATATGCTTATGAAGCCACGGAGGCCGGATCAGATACCTAAATCATATAGAGTGATTGATATAATTATAGTTTTGTACTTCGAAAGTAATGTCGCAAGTAATCGAATTAGACACATCATGATCTTCTAAATACAATAAACTTGAAATAATATTTTCTTAGTAATTTAATCATGCTTTCCATGACTCCTGACATCATGACCAGCAGTAATAGTTTCATTTGGAAATGTGTATTACTAAGAGCACAATGTGTGGTTGGCTTGAGCCGTGGGAATAACACCATATTTTTATCACGGTATCGTTAAATTAGTCAAAATGATCTCACAACACCAAAACCCAACATCAAAATTTGAGGCTCCTTGGTTGGCTTGAGCCATGGGAAAAAGTTGGGCCCACTTAAAAAAAAATAAAAATAATACTTATTAATTACGCGAAACACGAAAACGCGAGAACCGGTACGGTTCTCGTGTTTTCGCGCGAAAACGCGCGTTGTTCCCTCGGCGCCAGGCTCGAGAACGCGAAACGAGGTGTCGTTGGTGCGTTTTCGTGTGGCGTTTTCCCCTCGACGCAACCTAAAAACTCACCGTGTGCTCTAACGTTCTAAAAACTCACCTAAAAACGCAACCTAAAAACTCACCGTGTACCCTGTATTCAAGTACTTAGACTATTTGGTTCTGGTCTTTTTCCTTTTTTCATGTTCATAACGTGAGTAGGAAGACAAACTTGTATTAGCAAATAGTAGCAATACACTTTTGATGCAATACACTTTTATTTTTGTTTTTGTTTTTTTTACACAGGCTTAAGGATACTGCGTGATCAAACTAAGCTACAAAAGGAGCTAAGTCTCATCTTGAACATAAGAACAACAATAAACAGAATAGACCAAACCAAAATAAGCATGTCAATTGGGAACAAAAGGACCGTTGAAACAATAAACTAAATGAAACTTTGGAACATAGTGAAACTTACGTTAGAAATATAAAGGAATAAGAAAGCATCGAAGTAGAAAAGAGAAAGGAAGAATAAGGAATAAAGTTATGAACACTATAATTGGAACGCAATTTACAGATTGTCTGTTCTAATTTTCGTTAGTATGGATGGAGCTCTAAAAAATAGTTGGATATAAATTAGATAGAATATGTAAATAAAATAGAAAAGACAATTTTGTCCTTTATTAAATTATGGTAACGGTCAACACATGACCTCCATTAAGTCAAGGTATCAAAATCGACTCAAACTATCCCCACAGGTAGGGTCTCTGCACTTTCAAAAAAATAGGTAGGATATATGCAAAATTGACATATCATACCGCATTTTACTCTTAGTTTCGCTTAATTTACGCGATTTCAGGCTCGCAGGAGGTGTGCCGAAGGATTTGGAGTTGCGCAAGAATATGTCAGGTAATAAGCTTACAGGTTCAATACAAAATAATATATGTGTTGTCAAAATGCGCCTCTGTAGTGTTTTGATTCGGTTCCCTCTTATTTTACATAAATTGTCTTGCAGTCTGAAAACATCAGCCCAGATAGTGCATTGACCTGTAACTTTTATTATTTTATATATTTCATTGTTGTTGAAAGACAAAACCTGATCCTTTTTGATTTTTGAGTTGTGACTGATTTTGTTCCAACCAACTTAACAAAGTATTTGATACCTTTTTTTCTGAATTTTAGGGCGACAATGTGCCTCCACCTTTTATGTCTTTTGTAGAACTAGCATATTTCTAATTATAAGCAATATATGACTCTAAATAATCACATAGAATCATGGTCAGTTTTCTTGCAGCTATATATTCAATATATATTAGTAGTATATATATTACTCACAAAATGGTCTATTGGTAAGGTCTTTGGCTTAACAAAAGGTCAATTCAAAACTCGCTAGGTGACAGGTGTGTACATTTGATGGTGACACGGAAAGGTCGGAAACTGTCGCGGGATTAACCCGGTGAGACAACGTACATCTGAGTCAAAAAAGACTCGCCGTCCCCGGGTAACTAGGTGTGTACATTTGACGGTGGCCAAGGACGGATCCAAAACTGTAGCAAGCTTAACCCGATGTAGGCGCGTACATCAGTCAAAAAAGACTCTTACTCCCCGGGTAACCTCAACAGAAAAACCAAGTCCGTCTACTTTAGTACTTAACTTTTAAATAAACGGGTGTTTGAGAGTTCGTTATTCAGTGCTTATTGCATATACTAAAACTGAAGTAAGTTGTTATCAATACAATTTTGAGATTACTTATTTCAACCAGCCAAGCTTATTAGTTGTGACTGCTTAGGATAACATAAAAGTCTAAACATAATTTATAATCATAGCTTATGATCACTTACAATATAAAATATATAATGTATAGTATATACATTCGAATGTTCATGAAAAAGAGATCATACATACCTTAAAGTATCTTAGCAAGTGTTTGAAATCTTAAGTTGAATCAGCCTAGTGTTTTTGTTTGTGATTTGAAAGGGTGTTTCAAAGCTTTCTGAATGGAATTTGAAAGGATTGTTGACGTTTGAAATACTTAAAATTGTCAAAAGCTACTCAGGCCTTGTAACTGTACATTACAACAAGTTGGCATTACCTATGTTATTTTTGTTTTTCTTTTTTACTTTAGAAAAAATTAATATCACCGCTCTCAGGAGGGAAAAGGAGTGAGAGAATTCGACGCCGCTTATACAAACTGTATAAAGCTTAAAACAACTCCTGAATGTATTTCGTTGTCATTGTTTATAAATAATCGAAGTTAAAGATTTAACAGTTGGGCGTTTGGTCTAGTGGTATGATTCTTGCTTTGGGTGTAAGAGGTCCCGAGTTCGATTCTCGGAACGCCCCCTTTTTTCATATACCCAAGCTAAAACGAGAAAAAATACATATAAAAACGTAGAATTAAAAAATAAAATACTTGTTTAAACGCTGAGGATAAAAACTAAATATAAAATATCCGCCGAGTACCCTAATTAGTGTATTACATGTGCGTGCGCCCATAAGTTTCTTACATATGCGTCCGTTTAGCCCATTGATAATAAAGAATAGGCAAAAAGTGGCCCATCCTTTTTTAAAAATAGGCAAAAATTGCCCATATTTATTAAAATGGGCAAAATTTGCCACCTCTATATATACCTTAGTAAATAAATATGATTTTAAGCAAAAGTGAATGAAGCAAATGCCAATTACTTTGGACTAATCCAAACCTAAACTTGATAATGAACTTGCTAAGACTATTGTTAATGAATGTTCCAAATAAGTTAATCTCTTCACCGCGAACAAAACTTTTAAAAGAAGCAAAACTGAGACAAGTCATTTTTGTTGTGAACAAAAATACATCTGATGAAAACAGCGGCACGACCATTACAAGTAGGGTCGGATTTTTTAAGAGACCGGGGAGGACTCAGGCCCTTTTAAAGTTTATGACAAGTAGTATAAAAATTTTACTTCTATCTCAAATTTATTGTCCAATTTATTATTTTGATATGTATAAAATACTATGGCCCTCCCAAAATAAATATTTTAGGTCCGCCAAGCTCCAATTTTAACCCATTTAAATAAGATGCAAGATGGGTCAATTTTGATTATCTACCTTAGCGTGATTTTTCCCATGCTAAATATGGCGTGTTTCGACATGAACCCGTTTTAAGGTGTTACACAATCCACTCGACCCTCCCCATCTTGGTAGCATTAATCAATTTCAAATCACATCATTAGTCCGATCCCTAGTTGGTGTTTGGGATCCGTCGCCTGAGTTTCAAGAAATGCGTCGAAAAATCTGATCTAACTTTGTGAATGCATGCTCCTATGGCACAACTTATTTAAAAGGGTGAATAGCCTTGGATATACAATAGGGGGTTTGCTAGGTGATTGGTTCATTAGTTAGACTTTAGATCACTTGTTATCCTAAGCAGTCACAACTAATAAGCTTGGCTGGTTGAAATAAGTAATCTCAAAATTGTATTGATAGCCACAAATATTTTTGCCACTAAGACACCCTTGAGTGGTTATTTATTTATACATACTAGCAGGGTACCCGCGCGATGCGGCTGCGGGTACCCTGTAACATAATTTCGGTCAACAATATTTTAACTTTTCGTTTTTTAGCATCAACATCTCAAAAAGCGAAATTTAAGGTTTATGTATTTTTACCTAATTCTCTAGCTGAATCGATGGTGGCTCTAGTTCTCGGTTGAACCAGTTAATCTGGCTTGATATTGAAAATTGTAAATATATATGTTTTAAATTATTATGTAAGGTGTATAAAATTATATATTTGAGTAATTGGGTGTATTAATTATTTATTAATTGTTATTAATTGATTTTGAAAAAATAAGATTTGTGACATTTATACAATATGTTGTTTTATTTGTAAATTATGATAATAGGGTGTTTTATTATAATATTAATTACATTTTAATGATAGTTTTTAATGTAATGTGTTATAAAAGTTCTTATACTTGTTGTGGTTGTACATAGGCATTAATATGTTGTATTACTCATTTCTTAGTTTGTTATTTGCATTCATAAGTTGTACATTATGCTTTATTTGTTGGATTACTTAAATTTTTTGTATTTATTGAAGAGAGAGATACAAATTTGATTTATAGGAGCATATGCAATGCTACCAAGTTTTTATGACTTGGTGCATTTAATGCAAAATTAATTTTATGAATTATTTGGCTTCATATTTAATGCTTAGTTCATTATGTGAGAATAGTTTTTCACTTTTTCCATCAAACACTTGCTAGTTTAAAAGTCTTTGATAAAAAGTCATTCACAAAGCCTTAACTCCAATGCTAAAAACCATTTGAATAGCTTTTGTAAATAGTAAAAAGTCATTTACAAACCACCCATTTCATATGCTCTAAGGAGAATAAATGTAGTTTGGGAAGAGATCCATAGAAACCTTTACTTTATTAAAGTTTCAATGGATCATTTTCATCCATTCATCTAATTTTAATCTAATGGTCATTATCAACGCATCTCCCACTTACCTACCATATTTCTCACCAAAAACAAAAACCGGGATCTCAAGATCCCACCTTCAATTTCCGGCGACCACCACAATAAACTCATTGATTTCCAACCACCACCACAACAAAACCACCCATTCCCGACGACCTCCACAAGGACCCACCATTTTCTGGCGAGTTCCACAACAAACCCGATTCCCCGGCGACTTCTACAACAAATCCACCATTTTCCGGCGAGATCGACAAGAATCAACCAATTTTCGATGAGTTCCACAACAAACCCAGCTCTCCGGCGACTTCCACAACAAATCTACCATTTTTCATCGACTTCCACAATAAATTCACTTTTCTGGCGACCACGTCACTGACTCATGTATGAGTCACGATGACTCATGTATGAGTCACGGTGACTCATATATGAGTCATGTAGGAGTCATTGTAACTCATATATGAGTCACCGAAACTCATATATGAGTCAACGTGACTCATATATTAGTCACCGTGACTCATACATGAGTCACCGTGACTCATACATGAGTCACCAACATGACTCATACATGAGTCACGGTGACTCATACATGAATCACGGTGACTCATACATGAGTCACGGTGACTCATACATGAGTCACGGTGACTCATATGAGTCACCATGATTCTGTTACAAAGTTATCACACCATGATTCTCGCCAGAAAATTAGGGTTTAGAGTTGTATAATGATGTAAAAATTGAATATTTTTTATCAGGATCTATGGTGGTTAATCAGTTCGAAACCAAAATCACCGCCGCCACACATTTTTTCATTCCATTAACATTTAAAGACTTAAAGTAACTGAACAAAACCTATTTCCCAAAATCTAATCTTTATGCCGGAAAACACGTCCGTCACAACATATTTGTTCCCAAAATTCAATCTTTATGCCGGAAAACACCTCCCCCGCCGCACATTTGGCTCAAATTTTGACTGCCCTTAGCAGAAAAACTAAATGAGCAAAACCCAGTTCTCAAAATCCAATATTTTCGCCGGAAAACAACACCGGAAGAGCTCCGGTGGCTGGAACTAAAAAGGGTGTTCTTATTGCAAAGATTTAAACCTGGAGATGATGATGTGTGGGTGGGAATGAGAAAGATACGGTTGTAGGGATAAGATGGAGGGTTTTGTTTTTTTTTTAATTTTGGGTCATTGGATGAAAATGAATTGAATGGTGTTGATTAATCCATTGAAACTTTCATAAATAGGATGACTCTATTGATCTTTTGGCTATGTGGTTTAGATATGTTGGGGAAGTGGTTTATGATTTGTTATTATAGCTAACTTGTTTCTTCTTGACATGACTTCGAACCGCTTCGAACGTATTTGACTTTTTTTTTCAATTTGCTACATTCACGTAATGTTTATAGAAACAATATTACACATAGCAAATTACACTTTGCTTATGATTTGATGACTTTTGTTATAATTTCACTCTTTCTCTTTAATTAACTTTACACTTACACGGGTTTTTCTATTACAAAGGTTCTCCGGACGTGCATAAAGGTTTCATTAATTGATCATAACGATACCGTGGGAATGCTGCACTGACCCATATATATAAGAACATACTTTTTATTATTACAAAAAAAAGGCCTGCTGAATTTTAGAGCTGGGCACAGAGAAACACATAGTAAATTTGATTTCGTGAATGTTCTTATGCAAACCTTATGTTAATGTGATATATTTTAATTATCATAAGTAAATAAAAACTGAATTTTATTGCAAATATATATTACGAGTTTATATTGTATAATTGTAACTTACAATTACAAATCAATATTATTTTTCCTTTTTACTTTAAGCTCTTTTTTTAGAAACTAAACTGAAGTAGCTTTTAAAAAAACTTAAAAGGATTTGAGTTATTAAATTACACTAAGGTGATGTTTGATAAAGATTTAAATGACCTAATAAAGAAAAAACTGAATTTATTAAGTTATAAAAAATTTGTTTGTTTGTGACTTAATAAAATAAGTTGTCTGAAAATATTAAGTAATAAAACTAAAGCTGTCTACAATAAGTCATATGTTTAATTAACAGGACTTAATCAAATAATCAACCAAACAAGCCCTAAGTACCCTTCAAATAATACTCTGTATTACTCGATAACCTTAGTTAATATTTTTGTTTGTCAATTTACATTTATATAATCAAGCTCTCGCTAGTGAAAGCCTCGGCTCCATCTCTTTCTAGCTCCAGCTTTTATAAGCACCAACTTTGGCTTGTCACTATGGTCGTCTCATTATTTTTTGTGGCCCTAAGTAATAACAATAAAGAATCCTTTTTACGCGGGTTAAATAAACAGAAGTTGCATGTAAAATTAAATTATATAACTCATACATGTTTCATATTATACGTATTTATATACAAAACTAATAAAAATGTGGCATTTTTAAAGTGGAAGTCCTGTACAACTACACATTTTGCACACCCATCCGAGACCCCTCTGATTGTCATTTATTCATTTTCATATCCTCAAAACCAAACATCTTTAGAGGCAGAGCAAGGGGGTTTTCAGGTGTGCACAAGAATCTGATGGAATTTTGTCGCGTAATATATATATTTACTAAAAATTTAGATTTTTTCAAAGTGAACTCGGTTCAATAATTATGTATTATGTAAATAATTATTTTAAAATTTTTATGCACTTGATAATTTGATGTTGTGACTCCACCATCTATAAATACTTTCTTATATTTTGGTGATCTCATTTTTAATGAGAAACTTTATGGCTTATGATATACCCGATAGGATGGGTTGTACGATAGTAATATTTTGGTGATCTCATTTTTTTATAGGAGTGCTAGACAACTCTTTTGTGTAACTAGACGTATATCCGCGCATAGCGGCGGAAAATGTCTAACGGCACATAGTTAACGATATGCTAATTTACTCGATGTTTGAACTGATAGCCCAGTGAATCGAATGGATGGACCTGATGGTCGAACAAGTGACTCGGTGACTCTATTGAGTTGACTCAGTGATCGAACACGTAGCCCGATAACACAATCGAGTTGACTTAATAATTGAACACTTGATCCGATGACTTAACCGAGTTAAATCAGTGATCGAACCCTTGATCAGGTAAACCGGTGGTTAAATCCGTAACACATTAAGGAGTGAAAACTATATTAGGGATTTCAACAAAAAAAAAACTTTGCTTATATATTAGTAGAAATTGTTAACATTTTTTTTCAATTTTCTCTTTCATGCATTTACTTATTCTCTCAGCACACATCACATAAGCTACTTAGATTTTATTATTTTTTTATTCATGTTGTTTTGGTTCCTATTATCTATTTCACAACATATACGCCTCTACGATTATTTTAGTTCTTTGTATTTTGTTTGATGATTTCCTTTAGCAAAGAATCTCATGTATAGCTGATAGATTAAGGCGGCAATTTTTTATTAATCTACCGCAACAAAAAGTGAACGTACAGTATAATCATGCCCTAGCCATTAATTCACATCTCTTTGCATGAATCTTGATCTGATCAGTTTGTTATAAAAAATAAAATTACTATCTTATATATGTACGGTATTACTAACTTACTCGTTAGGATAGACAAAGAACGTCGATCTTATTGAATTAAGACTCACACAACCGACTATTAGAATATGATGGATGGACAATTTTTCAGTCTGTCAAACACTAGCCCACATGAAAACCAGACTTCAGATATGCATAGCATCGATGAAAAAGCACTTAAATCTGATCTTTAAGTCCGTCAACATTTGTGTAATTATCTTCATTGTGATATACAGTTTCCACTACCGTGCAAAGTATTTTTTGTTATGATGTATATCTTTCCACTCCTCTCTAATTTTATTGTTCAACATATTGAGGGGATATGATACGCATGTGGATGCATATCCACAGGAACCATCATATCATTTATTTATTTAGGATATATGTTTAGTATCTTTTATGTTTATCAGTTATTTTGGTGTTTATCACACAACTAGTATTTAAGGTTTCATATGTAATCACATTATCAGAAAATCAAAGTTAATCAAATAATTGTCTAAGTCTTCTTGTCTCTCTTTCTTACGGAGCCAGCACACGCTATAGTGGTGCCCTATCCCGATACTACCCGAGAGGGTCATATCAATTGGTGCTTTCATTGAGAGCCCTCAATTCGTTGGGGGATTTTTGATCTAAGATTCCAATAAAAAAAACTGTTCATCAGCGGGTAATGTTCACAGACGGGTACTGTTCATCAAACGCTACTGTTCATCAGACGGGTACTGTTCATCCGACGACACTGTTCATCAGACAATACTGTTTACCGGTAATGTTCATCGTGTACTGTTCATCCGGAAAAAAAATAAATTTTTTTTATTGTTTTTCGATTACTATGACATCGAACAGCAGCGATCGGGACGCGCTATCTAAGCTCTTGCAAAAGGGTACCGTGGTCGAATATCAAAGTGAGTTTAAGTATCTTGTAAGTCGAGTAACATGTATGTCTGAA
>JANFOE010002447.1:0-79389 GCA_025667525.1 Glebionis coronaria | reverse complement strand
TATATATATATATATATATATATATATATATATATATATATAATCCAAGTTATATATATATTAAAAAAAACTTCTCAGTCTGCCCTTGTCGTAACTCGGGAAATCTTCGGCACCGTTATAGTCAAAAGATTTTTAGACATTTTGAGAAAAATGTTTATAGTTAAAAGATTTTGAAATGTTTTATTCAAAACCTTGGTTTTAAAAATCTCTCGTTCTCTATAACGAGAGCTCTAATACCAAACTGTAACACCCCCAAATATTCATACTTTAATTCAGCGGAAGAGTCGTTGGTGTTACGGGATAGCACATTACTCAAATCATATACAACGCTTAAAATTGCGTCGTTTAATAATAAAGCATTTTCCATTCATGAATATTAAATTTACATAGGTCCCAAGTCATAGTATTTCATACAATTTTTAGAAAACATTTGAATGTAAATTGTTATTTAAGTGCGGGCCATGAATTCTTTTCGTCTTCCCGGGAATTACCTTCAAGTACCTGAGATAAAACATGTTAAAATAAATGGTCAGCGAAAACGCCGAGTGAATTCATAGAGTTTAATGAGATCCATTAATATATCATCGGTATAAAATTATTACCAAAAATCATTTTGTACAATTCTTTGTCGTAGGCCATAAAATAAGCCAAAAATATTTCATACAAATCTTTCTTGTAAATCATACTATAGGCTTTTGCCTTCAAACCCATTATACGAACCAATGTCGTAAAAACATCATACAATACGTTTTATAACGTAGTATAGAGTTAAATAAAAACCGTTATATGAATATGGTTATTTAAAACCGAAATACGAACATAATATCAATAATAAGACCCCGTATTGCTAGTCTGGCAATATATTGTAATTCAATGCGTATAGCATTATTTTTGTTATTGGATTATTATAAGCCGCATGACATTGCTACCTTACTATAACAAACAACGGGTAGCTAACTCGAAACTTATTTGCCCATCTAAAATAGTGTGTCGTCACAATAATCACGCTTATGTAAATCTTCTCATACATAAATTCGCTTACCAATCAATGTGGCACGACGGGGATCAACCGTCAAGGCGCGAACTGGGGTGATCTTCCCCAAATAGTACTACTATATGCACAAGCGTCTACCAAATCTCGGTAGTTCACAATTCATGCTAATGGGACTTTCAGTGACATAACCTAACTAATAATAATCCATTTCATTTTATACATCGGGTCATATAATCATTCATCGGGTCATATAATCATTCGGGTCCATATCAACAAGCAAACAATCGGGACAACTGGTGTCCTATTTTATTAAAACTAACATGTTATCTTTCTCGCGGGTTTGTAAAACATTCCATAAAAACATTTAAAATAGTGCGAGGCTATGAACTCAAGTTGATTGGGAAAGGCGGTTATCGGCGATTCGGATGTACGGTACATGCTTCAATCACGGAAACCTAGACAAATAATACTAGGTCTTAGACTCTTGTCCAATGACTTTATAAAAATAATGGCTATGTATATATGATGATATCATAAGCATGATGATGATCAAGTGGGATTTTATCTCTTCATACACATTATAGTTGTTATGTGTTAGTAAATTTTAGACTAGTTACACTAGTTTTTATAACACCCCCACAAATGCTATGCGCAGCGGAACTACAACATTTGGGTCCTACGTAGTTATCATCACACATAAGCTATATTAAATGACTCAAGAGACGTAAAAGTTTAAACATAAATTAAAGTTTGATTAAAACATCAAAGTCTACAGTTTTCCAAATCCCAAGATAATACAAAACAGAGTTTGCGTTTTGGTCCCCATTGAATCTCAACCCAAAAGTACATTTTAGTTCACATGACATAATAATAACTATTTAAATGTTAAAAGGGGAGGAAAAGAACAAAGTAGACCACCAAGCCACAACAACTTCCATCCTCGCATGCTCTGCTGCTATCAATCTTGGTTACCTGAAACACATGCTTAAAATTGTCAACACAAAGGTTGAGCGAATCTATAGATTTATCAAATCATAGGTTGAACATAAGTATTAAAACCAATCATGATCATTCAATAGCATTGTCGTATACACAATCTATTATTCAAGGATATTATCTTTAGCAACAGCTAATAATTGTGTTTAAGCTCGTGACACTAATCCGTTAACTCAATCACCCGCGTACAAAGACCGGTCTGATTTAAATGAAACCAGTGCCCCTTCTAAAGGCATTAGTTGTAATTATACCTTATTTCTTATCACAAGTTATCCGTCCGCAGAGGATACTCAACGTACTAGCTCTCGTCTCGGATAGGGTCGTCAACCCCATAGTACTATCAATTGTATAAGCGGCTATCTCTAACCCACACAAGGGCAAGACAATAGTTAATAGTTCACGAATTTAGGGACTCTTACAACTAGGTACTCAACACAATTCAAGGCAACATTCGGGTCCAACAATCATTCATGACTTATGTTCTTTTCATTTAAATAGCATGCATCCCCCTCGCGGGTAAAAACGTTTGAAATAAGTTAAAGAGCGAGGCTATAGACTCACCTGGCGTAGTAGTAGTGTTTCTAGTGAAGACGTAACGAGAAATGTCACCGACGACGTGGATGCCCGGGAAAATCAAACACATGACCTAAAAGTCAAAGTACGAAAACCAAATCAATACACCGCGTACATAATTGTACTAAACACACGCAAATAGAAACACTTAATGCTTATGAAAACTCACGCCAAAACCAAACAAGTAGTTGTTACTAGACTTATACCATTTACCTACGTATTTAAAGTGATTCTCATTTTATAAATTTGCCGATACTTACCAAAAGTACGGGCTGTTTTCTACGACTTAAGCAATTGTATAAAATTCAAGAAAATTCAAAAAAATACCTCATGACCTGTGTAAAGCCCATATTTATTCCCATGATAATTCTTCACTTCTATGACTCGTTACACATCACATTTCTAAACATACACTTTTAGGACTGATTTTGCACGTTGACCATGTTGGACTTGTTTGACCCATTTAAAATACACCATTGACCAATCCGACACCTAATTCTAAAAATAGACTCACAATTGCAGGTTTGAAACCAAAAATTAACTTTCAATCATTTACCAAACTCTATCTATGGTCCCCGGGATTTAACCCAAAACCAAACACAATTTCGGATTGTGTTGATTCTCATCTCCCGGTACACAAACTTTCAAAATATCATAACTTTTGACTCGTTTGGAGTCGTAAGCTCTACCTTATACCAAAACGAATCTAAGAAAAAGCTCTACAAGTCTATCCTATGTTTATGGCCTGCTTACCAAGTTAAACCCACGAAAAACATGCTTGAACAATCTGGTCTAAAATCACCCTTCCAAAATCATTACAAAACTTGTTTCCAATCCATTCTAACGACACCTAGCCCTAACTTAACCACTCATGACCATTCCTAAACACCTTAATCAGTCCCTAACACCTAGGATATCAAATCCACTCAAAAACCCATTTACCAAATCAAGCATGCAACATGTTTAACTAATTCAAACACACCTAAAACATCAATCTAAACACAACCCACAAACAAAATCATAAAACACCATGAACCCACAAAACCCCCATAAATTCGTGGGTTTAGGGGCTGTAGAACACAAAAATCATGAACCCCATCTTGTTTTATAGATTATTTAACATTACCCAATCACCAAATAAACGAATTTATGATTTAATTACATCAAAACACATTTTTGAAAAATCTTTGATTCTTGGAAAAATCAAGTTGTTGCATGTTTGATTTTAATGGATAGAATGACTTACAATGATAAAATAGGAGGTGGTCTTTGCTTACTTTTTCCAAAAACCCAAGAAAAAGGTGGTGGTGGTGGTTTTGGGTTTTGGCCGTGGGTTTCAAAGAGAGAGGGGGGAGGGGGTTTGATTTTTGAGTGTGTGTTTGTGTGTGTGTTTTTATGTTTGTGTATAAAAAAAATGGGAGGGGCTTGTTTGGTCATTTTGGTTTTCTTTTGGCCTTAGTGGCAAATCTATTTTTAAAGAGCGGGATTGTGACTAGTAGTTGGTTTTAAAAATTTACGGGAGTCGGGTTTCGCCCCGAACACTTGAAAATACTTTTAAATGGTTCAAACGCACACAAAACGAATATACACATGGTTCCGACTCGACTTAACACGTAATAAAAATAAAATCTCGAAAAACTCAAATATCGATCAATCGATAATAAAAGGTAAATTTTGGGCATCCGTCAGTATCGTAGTCGTCATCGGTTCTTCTTAAATCGTCAAATGTTAAAATTACGACCTTAAACGTTGGTTTCAACTTGAACCGTCAAATATATAGCAAACGAAATTTCTTAAAAATGTCAAAAATTGTAACACCCCCACAAATGCTATGCGTAGTGGAACTACAACATTTGGGTGCTACACAGTTATCATCGCACACAAGATATATCAAACGACTCAAAAGACGTAAAAGTCTTGACATTATTTAAACATAGTTAAAATGTACATGTCTACTGTTTTCCAAACCCCAAAAGAATACAATACAGAGTTTGCGTTTAGGTCCCCACTGAATCTCAACCCAAAAATACATTTTCATTCACATGACATAGTATAAAATTTTTAAGTGCAAAAAGGGAGGAAAACAAAGTAGACCGCCAAGCCACCACAACTTCCATCCTCGCATGCTCCGCTGCTATCAATCTTGGTTACCTGAAACACATGCTTAAAATCGTCAACACAAAGGTTGAGCGAATCTATAGGTTTATCAAATCATAAGTTGAACATAAGTATTAAAAACCAATCATGATCATTCAATAGCATTGTCGTACTCACAATCTATTACTCAAGGATATGACAATTGTGTTTAAGCTCATGACACTAATCCGTTAACTCAATCACCCGCGTAATAATTACCGGCGTGATTCAGATGAAACCAGTGCCCCTTCTAAAGGCATCAGTTGCAATTATACCTTATCTCTCATACAAGATAATCTACCGCAGAACTTACTCAACGTACAGCTTCTCGGCTAGCATTGGGTCGTTAGCCCCGTAGTACTACAAATTGTATAAGCGGCTATTTCCCCCTACTCGAGGGCAGGACAATAGTTAATAGTTCATGAATTTAGGGACTTTTGCAACTAGGTACTCAACACAATTTCGAGGCAACATTCGGGTCCAACAACCATTCATGACTTATGTTCATTTTCATTTAAATTAGCATGTATCCCCCTCGCGGGTAAAATCATTTGAAATAAGTAAAGAGCGAGGCTATAGACTCACCTTGCGTAGTAGTAGTGGTTCTAGCGAAGACGTAACGAGAAATGTCACCGACGACGTGGATTCCCGGGAAAATCAAACACTTGACCTAAAAATCAAGGTACGTAAACCAAATCAATACTCCGCGTACATTATTGTACTAGACACACGCAAATGCAAACACACTCAATGCTTATGAAAACTCACGCCAAAGTCAAACAAGTAGTTGTTACTAGACCTATACCATTTACCTACGTAATTAAAGTTACTATCCATTTTACGGTTTCGCCGATACTTACCAAAAGTACGGACTGTTTTACTATACTTAACCATTTTTATAAAATTTGAGAAAATTCTCAAAAATACCTTAAGACCTGTAGAAAACCCATTTTTAATCCCATTAAAAGTTTTCGCTTTTACGACCCGTTACTCAACACATTACTAAACCTACATTTTTCGGACTGAAATTGTACTTCGACCAACTTGGACTTCTTTGACCTATTTGAAATGCACCTTTGACCTCTTTGACTCCTAAGTCCACTTATAGACTCAATTACACAGGTTTGTGACCAAAATTTGACCTTTGACCTTTTACCAATTCATACTTGTGGTCCTCGGGATTTGACTAAAACTATACATAAATTCGGATTATGAAAGTTCTCGTCTCCCGGTACACGATCTTTAAAACCTCATAACTTTTAGCTCGTTTGGAGTCACGAGCTCTACCTTATACCAAATTAAATCTAAGAAGACACTCCATAACTACATCTAACTATCTAGACCTGTAGGAAAAATTATTTTTACAAAAATGTCTTAAACTTTCTGCCTAAAATCAACTATACCAAAATCACGCTAACGCTCGTTTTCAAACCCATTTATCAACACTAGACATCATCCTAAGCATCCCTAATCACAACCAAACATTATTTTCAGTCCTAAACCCCTATTTATCATCAACCTCATAAAACCAAAATCATAAAAATATACATGCAATGTGTTTAACCCATTCAAACACACCCAAAACACCCTTATAAACACAAACCCATGACATTTCATCAAACACCTTGAACACACCCAAAACCCCCCACATTTCGTGGCTTTTAGGGGCTGTGGAAGACACAAATCATAACCCCCATCTTGTTTTATAGGTGAATTAACATTACTCAATCACCAATTACACGAATTAATGATTTAATTACATCAAAACGCATTTTTGAAAAATCTTTGATTTTTGGAAAATTAATGTTAATGCATGTTTGATTTGATAGTGGAAAAACACTTACAAAAGGATTAGAAGGAGTGGTCTAATCTTGGTTTAGATCAAAACAAGAAAAAATGAAGATTTGGTGGTGGTGGTGAGAGAGGCCGACGGCCATGGGAGAGAGGAGAGGGAAATGGTGAAAATTTTGTGGTGTGTTTGGTTGTGTGTTTTTAGTTTAGGTGTTTTGTAAAAGTATGGAGGGACCAAGGTGAAATTTGGCTAATCTTTTGGCCTTAAGTGAAAATGACTCTCAAATGTTTGCGGGAATGACTAGTAGTCGGTTTAAAAACTTTACGGAAGTCGGGGGTCGTCCCGAACACTTGAAAATACTTTTAAATGGTTCAAACGCACACAAAACGAATATACACATGATTCCGACTCGACTTAACACGTAATAAAAATAAAATCTCGAAAAACTCAAATATCGATCAATCGATAATAAAATGTAAATTTTGGGCATCCGTCGGTATCGTAGTCGTTATCGGTCCTTCTTAAACCGTCAAACGTCAAATTACGACCGTAAACGTTGGTTTCAACTTAAACCGTCAAATAATTCCACGATAAAAATTCTTAAAAATTTCAAAAATATACGTAAAATAGGATTAAATAAATGACGTTGGGCTCGGGATATCGCATCCACAAGTGAGCCTCAACTTACGAGAGATGCTCATACTGAACAGCTCTTGAGACAATAACTTAGCATCATACGGCACTTTCACGTGTGTTACATCCTCCCCTCCTTAAAGGAGCGACGTCCCGGCGCTCTCCGGTTCTTATACTCGCATTTGTACTACTAGCAAGATGATGGTACTACTTCCTAAAGAGGTCTCCACATTCCGACGTGGACTTCGGTTCACGTCTCGGGTTCTATCACACCTTCACCATGGGTATTATGCCTTGCTTCAATCTCTTACCATCTTGATCCATGATCTCCACTTCAATTTCTCAAACCCTTCCTTCGGTTATTGACACGTCTCTTCTCACAGCTTCTCGCGGTCAACAATTGATTCTCAATCTACACCATCTCCTCCGGAGTCTCTCAAATCATTTCAGGTCCATTCAACTGACTTTTTCCTACTTCATTTCATCCAACTCGCGGTCTATATTTTCATCAACATAATTCTTCAAATGTCGCACCTTCAAAGCTAACATGGTAAATGTCGTCGTACAAAGGTACTACCAACGGCAATGGTCGATCTCAACAACTTCCAAAATCAATCACACACGCTCGGAGCACGTCTTCCAACGTTCGAATCATCCTTTCACTTGGTTCGTTGTCTCATAAAAACAATTATTCATAAATGAAAATCGCACGGGTCACACATAACCCCATCGAAAAACGTTCAAAATATAAAAGACGAAGTAATTAATACTAGTCGTACAAAATCACCTTATCGCAATATTACATACATACAATCCTAGTTCGTCAAAAACGAATTCATTGATACGGAAATCATCCGACGCATACATAACTCTCTCGAAAACGTCACAATCCAACCAAATACAAAATCCATTATGAAACACATACCACCAAATTACAACATGTTTGCAACATGTTTGCAACATAGCCAAACCATGCCAAACCAATCAGTTCAATCAGTTAACCCACGCTTGCTAATCAGCCAAGCCAAGATAAAACAAGAATATTGACATAATTCTCGGATGAGTCTAGTCAAAAGAAAATTGCAAGTTAAAGAAGGTTCAAGAGCTTGCTAGCTATGGATGCATATCCAAAAAGAAATAAAATACTTACATGTGTCATCGTGGGGTGCTCACACACGGATCCATACCCAAAAGATACTACAAGAACACCATCTTACTTCTGTCCCAAACGTGGTCAAAATCTTAATAAATATCATCGTTCACAGTAAAAAAAAAATACATTACATGGCACGTGTTATCCATGATCGGACTTCATTGGACAATGTCGTCTCAAGTTCTCACAACTTACGATCACTCGACCAGATTACTTACCACACAAATACATAAAAGGCAAGGGTTTACCACAAAAACATCAACTAGGGATATCTATCGTTTAACCATCGATAATCAAGGATGGTTGAGTCAAGCAAAGAGGATTCCTCACTTAAATAAACGAAAACGACAATGGAATTGTCTTCCAATTACTGATGCACAGTTGGTAAACTTCAACAGTTTACCGCGTGTCGTTGTCATATCAAAAGAACAAGAAAAGAATAATAAATAAAGTACGATACATTCGACGTAGGAGAAGTCTTCGTCCTTTCCCTTAGAGTTATTCAAACTCGGTTTTCCTCTACTTCGGAAGTCTTCTATTTTTGTTAAAAACTCTTCTCAGTGTCGATACAAGCCTCTTTGGTATTTCATTAACACCCTCGTGATTCCGATGAAATTTGCACGTTACACACAACTCATAAAAACATTTTCCAAAAATTACTCGGTCACATTGGCTTACCAAGTCAACGCCAATACGAAAGAAAAGATTTCAAGGAACACAAGAAAATTCAAAAATTTTCTTTAGGAATCAAAGAAAATACGATTACTTGCATAAGGATCCACCATTTTTAAAAACGTTCTCATCCAAACATTTATCAAAAACACTACCGGTTTTTAAAGATGACCAATTTATTTGAAACTACATCGCCCTTCCAAAACTATGCATAACTAGCTAGATCATGCATACTTAAGGACCAAGCAACGACAATTAACAAAACAGGACTCTTCCTGAATTATGCCTAGTTAGCTAAGCTGTGCATAATTGAGGATCGAGTGACAACACAAACATTATTATTACATACCAAACACGACTATGGAAGTTTTCGACCTAGCCTTCAAAATAATTAAATCATTTGAAATGAAATTTGAAATGGGAAAATATTGCTACCATCGTTTTAAGAAACACATCAAACATTTTTCGTCCACTTTGGAAACATACTTTTACTTTGCCTTTTTGTGTAAAGAAATCGACACCATTTGCATTTAGTTCACCAAAACATTTGACACACTCATACATATTTTCAAAATAGACTACCCACCAATCAATGGTAAGGTGGTTCAGGATTCAAGATCATTGCAAGCACAAAAAAAAAATAATAAAATCCAAAAATCAATGAGACCGAACTAGGTAAACAAGCAATATAATTGCCAACTAAAATTAACTACATTAGAAATAAAAATACTTCAAATATATGACAAAAGTCTTGGGATAATAACAGCGATCTACGAATACATGGGGTAAAACTTGAATATCAACACAAGCGTCAAAAATAAAGCAACGATCATAATTCCCATCGCCTCGAGTTGCACACACATTCCACCAAGGGTATACGGGGAGAGAAGAATAATCACTTGGTTAAATAGAAACAATTTCACCAGGAAGATCGAGTTCTTTTACCTCTACAATTCGGTAAAGCGGCTTCGCCTCCTCGCTTTTACGTTCAATATAAATAAATAACCAATTTAATGAATATTTATAGCATCATTCAAGTAAGTACAGAATTTTAGGTTCCATTAACCGAAAGAAGAAAAGAAAAAAAAAATTGCGGGGTCCATGAAGGGGACAAAAATACACCGGGTGACCTACCCTCATCATCAAGTACTAGCGAAGTAGCGACACAAAAATAAATATAATAATATTGGTTTCATACCATAGACAATATTAAAATGAACAATCACATGACGACTCATGTTTAGATACAGACTCACAAAATCAAAGAAGGGATGTCGGACGATCGAACCATCGTGACTCAAAGCATTATATATACATCTTTATTAAATAATATACAAGTAGGCGTGTGTTGTGTAATCCAGTTGCGTATAATAATTAGTGTTACCTTGTACATTGTAAAACCGAGCATTTACACATTTTTAATTTGGGTTACACCATTAAAGAATTTATACCTTTCATTTTCCAATCTTTACAACGCTTTCATTTCTGGAAAAAATTTCAATCTCTCGGAAATTATTAACATTAGTAGATGCGGTGACTCGGTTATCATAATTGACAAATCATTAGGTTTGAAAATCTCCATACTTGTGTCAAAACCTCATTAATGTTCATATCTTAAGTACCAAAAACATACGTGGTAAGAATTTTCCAAGTTTTACGTTTTTATTATTACGACTTATATTATCACAAATATACACGTATCCAACATGACTCAAACTAGTCCAATTAACTCTTAAAATCAACCTTTGACTTTTATTACACACATGTTTTCCCCAAAACTGTTTTGTTAAATCATATTCGCGTAATTCGACTCAAATGATAAAGAGGTTTCACGTGGTATTATCTCGGATACTTACTGATTTTAGTCAAGACTTAAATCTCAATAATAATAATATAATAAACAATCAAAATGCTTATCTCAATAATTTTTAAAATATATAAAATTCAACTTTTAATCATTAGCCCATTATCAAGTGATTTTAAAATTAACACATCTCACAGCGGAATAAAATGACGTTCCATCAATGTTTTTAAAAAAAAAATTTATTTCAAGCGTTAGAATTTCTCACTTATAGTGTATATTCTGATTTTATCCCAGTTCATTCACTACAACAAGTAACGCGTTCTAGTTTACACCAATGCATACGTAAACACAGCCTTATGTTTTAAAATAAAACCAATTTTACAAAGTTTTTATCTCCAAAATACGTGACCAATTCTTCTACTCATGTTTTATATTACAAGATACGTCAAAAGTTTACTACGTTGACCCGAAAATTAATTTATACTAAATCCAAGTTATATATACTCGACAGTCATATCGTAAATTTTATTATAAACTCCTTTCTCAAATTTATTTAAACAAATTCTTAACAAGTCCATCACAATCTTTTAGTATCAAATTTTAATATATGAAAACAAGGATTTCACGAGTAATACAAGTTACTTATTACGATTTACCAACCAAGGTTGAAGGAAAATAATTTCACAATGTCCGTTTATTCTCTACACGAATTTTACTTGTTATAAGACACATCATACGTCATTTTTATCCAAAAGTTTCATTCATCAAATATTAAATATGTAAAACACTTTATGTTTAAATCATTCAATCAACAAAGTTTAGTGCTTGCTTAACTCACACAAATATTGGACCTCGTCATGTATAATATCGAATTCAAAATAATAAAACAACAAAAACAAAATGAAATAAACGAAGCGAGAATACGTATGTCAACTAAGTGTTGTTATCGGCCTCGGATGAGTCTCGAAATCGTACACCACAAAATTAACAAAAACCAACCAAAATTCCAAGTTATCGCGATTGCTCACAACGCTAGTCTAATTTAAAACACATCTTTAAAATTCAAGTAGAATAGTAAACAACGATTAAATGGCAACACGCCTCAACCACGTTTTATAATATACACACATGATTCGCCGCCCCAATGTACGCATCGTCGATTATACTTCGTCTATGTTATAGTTACGCGAACTAACATATCAAACCCATTAGGAATAAAGGAAATAAAGTAATACGTAAGTAAATTACGTTTCAAAAGAAAATGTCCAAAATGGCACATCACGGTGCGATAACGACAATCGAGATCGACCTAGTCGATATAAAATATGTTACGAAGCATCATTTACGTATCTAGGATATCAAACGAGGTTCATATTCGGTTAATCGAACAATAAATTAATTATCAAGATTGATAATTAGCGGTAAGGCCGAATTCTCAACAAAACCGTATTTTAATGTACGATAATTACTCAAGGACCATTGCTTCACGTGCAATGCCTTTAAATACCATAGTATATACATACAACCATTCCTACATACACGTAGGATTACAACGCGGTGTTGCCATGTAATGCAATGTAGCCCGTTATGCCAATTACATGCAACATATAAGATAATCTTACAAGAATTTGCAAATTACGATGATAAGTACTCAACGTACAAAACAATATATCTCAATATATATCTCAAAGTATTTTACTTACTAAATACTTAGGGAATTCATATCAATTTCGAGGGATACATCTAAAATATAAATCAATGCTAAAGAAATCTTACCGGAGCCATGCAGGATAGTTGTGTGCTTGGACAATTTCTTACGACACCAAAACTTATAGTTTAGGATTTTTCAAAATGACCTAGTTCTCTATAACTCATGGCTCTGATACCAATTTGTAACACCCCCACAAATGCTATGCGCAGCGGAACTACAACATTTGGGTGCTACACAGTTATCATCGCACACAAGATATATCAAACGACTCAAAAGACGTAAAAGTCTTGACATTATTTAAACATAGTTAAAATGTACATGTCTACTGTTTTCCAAACCCCAAAAGAATACAATACAGAGTTTGCGTTTAGGTCCCCACTGAATCTCAACCCAAAAATACATTTTCATTCACATGACATAGTATAAAATTTTTAAGTGCAAAAAGGGAGGAAAACAAAGTAGACCGCCAAGCCACCACAACTTCCATCCTCGCATGCTCCGCTGCTATCAATCTTGGTTACCTGAAACACATGCTTAAAATCGTCAACACAAAGGTTGAGCGACTATAGGTTTATCAAATCATAAGTTGAACATAAGTATTAAAAACCAATCATGATCATTCAATAGCATTGTCGTACTCACAATCTATTACTCAAGGATATGACAATTGTGTTTAAGCTCATGACACTAATCCGTTAACTCAATCACCCGCGTAATAATTACCGGCGTGATTCAGATGAAACCAGTGCCCCTTCTAAAGGCATCAGTTGCAATTATACCTTATCTCTCATACAAGATAATCTACCGCAGAACTTACTCAACGTACAGCTTCTCGGCTAGCATTGGGTCGTTAGCCCCGTAGTACTACAAATTGTATAAGCGGCTATTTCCCCCTACTCGAGGGCAGGACAATAGTTAATAGTTCATGAATTTAGGGACTTTTGCAACTAGGTACTCAACACAATTTCGAGGCAACATTCGGGTCCAACAACCATTCATGACTTATGTTCATTTTCATTTAAATTAGCATGTATCCCCCTCGCGGGTAAAATCATTTGAAATAAGTAAAGAGCGAGGCTATAGACTCACCTTGCGTAGTAGTAGTGGTTCTAGCGAAGACGTAACGAGAAATGTCACCGACGACGTGGATGCCCGGGAAAATCAAACACTTGACCTAAAAATCAAGGTACGTAAACCAAATCAATACTCCGCGTACATTATTGTACTAGACACACGCAAATGCAAACACACTCAATGCTTATGAAAACTCACCCCAAATCAAACAAGTAGTTGTTACTAGACCTATACCATTTACATACGTAATTAAAGTTACTATCCATTTTACGGTTTCGCTGATACTTACCAAAAGTACGGACTGTTTTACTATACTTAACCATTTTTATAAAATTTGAGAAAATTCTCAAAAATACCTTAAGACCTGTAGAAAACCCATTTTTAATCCCATTAAAAGTTTTCGCTTTTACGACCCGTTACTCAACACATTACTAAACCTACATTTTTCGGACTGAAATTGTACTTCGACCAACTTGGACTTCTTTGACCTATTTGAAATGCACCTTTGACCTCTTTGACTCCTAAGTCCACTTATAGACTCAATTACACAGGTTTGTGACCAAAATTTGACCTTTGACCTTTTACCAATTCATACTTGTGGTCCTCGGGATTTGACTAAAACTATACATAAATTCGGATTATGAAAGTTCTCGTCTCCCGGTACACGATCTTTAAAACCTCATAACTTTTAGCTCGTTTGGAGTCACGAGCTCTACCTTATACCAAATTAAATCTAAGAAGATACTCCATAACTACATCTAACTATCTAGACCTGTAGGAAAAATTATTTTTACAAAAATGTCTTAAACTTTCTGCCTAAAATCAACTATACCAAAATCACGCTAACGCTCGTTTTCAAACCCATTTATCAACACTAGACATCATCCTAAGCATCCCTAATCACAACCAAACATTATTTTCAGTCCTAAACCCCTATTTATCATCAACCTCATAAAACCAAAATCATAAAAATATACATGCAATGTGTTTAACCCATTCAAACACACCCAAAACACCCTTATAAACACAAACCCATGACATTTCATCAAACACCTTGAACACACCCAAAACCCCCCACATTTCGTGGCTTTTAGGGGCTGTGGAAGACACAAATCATAACCCCCATCTTGTTTTATAGGTGAATTAACATTACTCAATCACCAATTACACGAATTAATGATTTAATTACATCAAAACGCATTTTTGAAAAATCTTTGATTTTTGGAAAATTAATGTTAATGCATGTTTGATTTGATAGTGGAAAAACACTTACAAAAGGATTAGAAGGAGTGGTCTAATCTTGGTTTAGATCAAAACAAGAAAAAATGAAGATTTGGTGGTGGTGGTGAGAGAGGCCGACGGCCATGGGAGAGAGGAGAGGGAAATGGTGAAAATTTTGTGGTGTGTTTGGTTGTGTGTTTTTAGTTTAGGTGTTTTGTAAAAGTATGGAGGGACCAAGGTGAAATTTGGCTAATCTTTTGGCCTTAAGTGAAAACGACTCTCAAATGTTTGCGGGAATGACTAGTAGTCGGTTTAAAAACTTTACGGAAGTCGGGGGTCGTCCCGAACACTTGAAAATACTTTTAAATGGTTCAAACGCACACAAAACGAATATACACATGATTCCGACTCGACTTAACACGTAATAAAAATAAAATCTCGAAAAACTCAAATATCGATCAATCGATAATAAAATGTAAATTTTGGGCATCCGTCGGTATCGTAGTCGTTATCGGTCCTTCTTAAATCGTCAAACGTCAAATTACGACCGTAAACGTTGGTTTCAACTTAAACCGTCAAATAATTCCACGATAAAAATTCTTAAAAATTTCAAAAATATACGTAAAATAGGATTAAATAAATGACGTTGGGCTCGGGATATCGCATCCACAAGTGAGCCTCAACTTACGAGAGATGCTCATACTGAACAGCTCTTGAGACAATAACTTAGCATCATACGGCACTTTCACGTGTGTTACAAAAATATTTGTAAAATAAGATTAAATAAATGACGTTGGGCTCGGGATATCACATCCTCAAGTGAGTCGCAACTTAAGAGGGATGCTCATACTGAACAGCTCTTGAGACAATAGCTTAGCATCATATGGCACATTCACGGGTATTATAGTTTTAATCCATTTACATATTAAGGCCCAATAAGCCCATTAAGATTTCAATTCATTATATTAGCCAATTTATACTTTTAATACCAGGTCTATACTCATATGTTGGGCCCAAGTGGGTTAAGCTCATGAGTAAGTCTATTTGTGTTAAGCCAAATTAGTTGGGTTACTGGTCCAATAAGGCTACTTTGGCCCGTTAATGTCGATAAGTTATAAAGCTCTGGTTTATCGGTTTTTACTTGTCAAATGTACTTACATATCATTATATGAGTTATAAAAATGTTACATTAGACGGGTCCGACCGTCTATGTTTTAATTGACGAAAACGTTAATTTCTCGGTTTTAGCCGAAAAGACGTAAAACTTATGTTTATAGTTTTATAACTTATAAAACTTAGCAAATTGCCATTTTTATAAAATGTCCCTTTTATTTATAAAAGTACATACTTATTTATATGTAATATATAAGTTAATGGGTTTTAGGTATACATTTTATATTATATTTATTTGAGTGCTATTTTATAATATATAGATTTATTTTATAAATCTGATTATGATTTTCACTTTCACCATTTTTACCAAATCTTGAGTTCTACAAGGAGATAGAAGCCCATTTTTGGGAAGCACAAACTACATGATATGTGCTTATGTTTATAGTTTTATAACTTATAAAACTTATCAAATTGTCATTTTTATAAAATGTCCCTTTTATTTATTAAAGTACATACTTATTTATATGTAATTTATAAGTTAGTGTGTTTTAGGTATACATTTATATTATATTTACTTAAGTGCTAATTTTATAATATATACATTTATTTTACAAATCTGATTATGATTTTCACTTTCATCATTTTTATCATATCTTGAGTTCTACAAGAAGATAGAAGCTCATTTTTGGGTAGCAGAAACTACAGGATATGTGTTACAATTAACTCCTTATAGATACTGCTCAATCAACCTCTAAATGTCTCTAACAATTCGTACAAAACAGACTACTCAGATTTGAACTTCAATATTGTTTTGATCATATCTCACTCATTTTATGGATTCCATTGTGTGGCCAACTCTCACATATGTATAAGTCTCACATCTTACTGTATATTAATTTATCCAAGCCATTTTAACAATTTATCATGGGTTTCTTTACTGGTTTATACAGCCTACTAATTTAAGCATAATTTTAACCTTTTACATGTAGTTTTCAATCTTTTTAACCAAGTTCATCAACACATGAACCCCACATAATACTTTTATCATCATATATCATCATATACATATACATCAAGAAAGAAAATATAAGTTAAATTTAAAAAAATAACAAGGAATTGGGAAGGATGATCTTGTTACCACCAAGATTAAAGTTAAGATCACACTCGACTTTTGTTGGCAAAACTTGTGGTACACCAATATCAACTTCAAGATCACCAATCTTCAAGAACTCCTTGTGGAAAATCAGCCCTAAGACACCAACAAATCTTCTCTTTGGATGTTAAAATCACCACAAATCAATAGAGCTTCAAAAGGTTTTCATCATATGTGTAAATAACATATGATTTATGGTTAAATCAAGATCAAATGAGGGTTTTTTTGTGAGAGTGGGACGGAAATGGTGGAGGAGTAGAGAGAGTTTTGGTGGTTTGCATGAGTTGAAATGAGTGAATGGTTTGGAGTGAGTGGTTTTTTATCAAGTTGCTAGTTTGCAAAGTGGCTAGGACAAGTGTCCTAGCTTACTTTGTAAGCTTGACACCTCAAAGGTGTTGTGGCTAAGTTAGCCGTCCCATAGTGGGGGTGGGGCAAAAGTTGTTTTGTCTTATCCCTATTTATTTACGGGTACTCTTCGATTCTAGTTTCCTCGATTTGCGTGCCCTCGGGTTGCTTTACGAAAAATGTTTTTATAAATTATGAATCAACGGTACAAAACGAATCTAATAAAAATTATCTCATCAAAAACGGAGTTCAAAAATGTAAATACGTAAACCTAGGGTTTCCGGTTTAATCGTAAAAGACGTTAAATTATTCACGTAAGTCCTAATCTCTTCTCGTAAATTTGTGAGTTTTTGAACCAACATAAATTTAAAATTTCAAAATAATATTCACAGATAAATTTATTTCCTGAAGTGTCGGACTGTCACCAAAACGGTGTATGTAAACGTAAGCACGTAACGTAGAATTCTCCGGTTTAAACGTAGTCGATGCTACTTCAACACGTAAACCCAAGTTTCTTCACAAAAATGAGCGAGTTCATAATATAACATTAATATAATGTTTTTAAATAATACTTGAGAATGAAATATCAACCATAAATTGACGGATTGTCACAATTGTTTAGTCCTTTCCTTACATTTTGTACTTACACATTTCGTGTAGGGTGCTTAAGTAGATCTGATGTTTGTTTCCGGATTCTTTTATGGTCATTTAATCTTTTATGGTCATTTAATGGTATCAGAGCCAAGGCTTCGACCTGTAGGCTCTTAAAATTGACTTGTGACTAGTGGGTAGTCATCACCGTTTTAACACTCCCAAATTACAATGCGCAACGGAAATACACATTTTGGGTGGTAAATACAAACATTGTTACACAAGACATTTTGAACAAACTCAAAATGATAAATTTGAAATATAAAAGGATTTAAATTAACCATTGTCTAAAACTTTCAATCCCAAGTAAAACAATTTTAGAAATATAAGAGTTACATTTAGGTCCCCCAAAGACTTTATCAAGTTCACAAACACTTTGCCAAAGTACTCGACCGTACAATATTATTTTTATGACAAAAGGGAAAGAAATCCGTTTTAGACCATCACCACAAAAGCAATCCCGCAATCCTTCTCCAGCAAGCTCCGCAATTCATCATCTTCAATACCTGAAATACATGCTTAAAATCATCAACACAACGGTTGAGCGAGTCTATAGGTTTTCCAAATCAACATTTGAACACAAGAGAAAAATCAATCAAGATCATTTAATAGAATTGTGCGCATACAATCTATTAGTCAGGCATTCTGGTATACAGCAATAACTACTGAATTGTATTAAGCTCATGACACCGACCCCTTAACTTAGTCACCCTCGCCTAAAGCCGGCATGACTAGATGAAATTCCAGTGCCCCTACTAGGGTATCATTTGCAAGGATACCAATTCTCATTGTCGTAAAATTATCCTTCCCAGCGGGTTACTCAGCGTAAAGCCCTGGTCTCGGATAGGGTCGTCAGCCCAATAGTACTATTATTGGAATAAGCGGCTATTCCCAACTCACAACATCAAGTCAGAAGATAGTTAACGGCTCATGAATTTAGGGTCTTTTGCAAATAGGGTACTTATACAATTCAAACAACAAAGGCAACAATGGAAACATTCGGGTCCAAACAATCAATCATGACTTGTGTTCATTTTACTTTCAAATATCATGTATCCCCCTCGCGGGTTTTAAAATCATTCAAACAATTACAAAAGCGAGGCTATAGACTCACCTGGAGTAATAGCAGTAGTAAGACGATCTTCGACGATAGTTGATGCCCGATAAACACAAAAACCGCAACCTATCAAATAAGGCGCGTTCATCAATAATAAACTCGAAAAATAAATCATACATAACAACATCAAACTCAAACTCATAAAGTCACGATAAACTCGAGAGAAAATGATATAAATAACTTCATTATACTTTACTACACATTTACTTAACCATTTTACACTTTTTTTTTACAAAGTCCGCCGGTACATACTACATGTACTAGCTTATTTTACCCCTTTTTAAACTTGTCAACCGTTTATGAAATGACTCGATAAACTAACTTACTATATATAGAAAGTTCTCTTACAAGTTTATCAAATGAAATTACTTTTAAAGTACTTTACCCAACTCATTTTCAAACTATAAAATCCGGACAGATTTACGTTAATTTTTCGTACAACCGTTTTAACTTATTTAAACGACTCCGTTTACAAAACCGACACTCGGGTTTTAAAGTAAACTCAACCTATAAAATAAAAACCTCATTATCAGTAGGTTACATTTTTCAAAACATCCATTTAGAGTCCCCGAGATTCGATCCAAATATCGACAACAACTACTTGTAGTGCCGATACTCGTCTCCCGGTACACGATCATTCAAAACATCATAACTTCGCGCTCTTTTGGAGCTAGAAGCTCTACCTTATATCAAATCGAAGCTAAGAAAATTATCTACAACCCTAGGCTATAAGTTAAGCAATATTAAAAACATAAAAATTCGGATTTTACACTTTACTTACTGTTATAAAATGACTATAAAAATCTTGTACAAAATTAACTTTTTGATAAAAACCAACCATAGAAATGGTCATTTCTATACCCTAATATCATCATACATCAACCATAACATAAAAATCATAATCAAAATAAAAATATTAAAGATCAAAATGAAGTTTCTAACAAGATTTTTAGCAAGAACCACCATGGATCATCATGAAAATGCCATGCATGATCATAGCTCCTACCTACCAACATCAAGAAAAACAAAAGTGCTTGCATGTAAGGAATTCTTACACCAAAATGATCCTTGATCAAATATAAGATTGGGTCTATGCTTGGTTTTGTTGGATTCAACCTCAAACTTGAGATAATTTGAAGTTTGTATGTGTTTGTGTGGTGGGTTGATGCTTCGGCAAACACAAGAGAAAAAGAGAGAGAAAATGAAATTTTTAAATGAAGAAAATGAAAGTGTATGTGTTGTTTGTGGTTTATCTATAGTTGGGTAGGGACCAAAGTTGCAATTTAGCAATAGTTGTGGCTAAAAATGTAAATAGTTAGCTAAAAGGCGGGAAATAACTATTTGTCAATTTTCAAAATATTTACGGGGCTCGGGTTTCATAAAGATACTTTTAAAAATTTAAAACGTACCTCAAAAATAATAATATCGACTCTCGACTCGACTTAATACGAACTTAAAATAAAAACGTCAAAAATATAAACATCGAGACAACAATTGATAAAACATAAAATCTCGGGCATCCGTCGATATCGTGGTCACGAATAATCCTCGCTATTAGTAAAAAGATAAAAATTAAGATCTCCAACGTCGGTTTTAAGTAAAACCATCAATCGTGATTTCATTCAACTCATCAAATATTTCAAAATTATTCATAAAAATAATAATATATAATATTAAATAAATGACCTCGGGTTTGGGTTGTCACATCCTACCCTCCTAAAAGAGAGTGACGTCCCGGCGCTCTGCCCCTCTTATACTCACATCCCATACCTCCAGAACAAACGAGAACTCTTTTCCTTAAAGAAATCCTCATGCTTCTATCACAATTTCAAATTCCACTTCTGGAATACTTGCATCTTCACAATATAATCATTACTATGTTTCGACCTCATAAGAACTCTTCAAAGTTATTTCTATGAAAAGAAACTTATCTTCAAGTTGAATTCTTTCCTTTTTCTTGTTCGGAAAACAAATTTCACCTGTCATAACGACACCTTAAGCATAACCACATTTCCCAATTTCGAAGTCCATCGACTTCCTTCGGTTGCCAACATAACTCTTCTGACAACTCCGTGTTACAAATAAACGGTCCTTAACCCATACAATCTTATCACTATTGCCAATATCACTTCTAGTTCAGTCATTCAATTCCACCTACATTTCTGCAATACACCGAAAAACTAATCTTATGTCCATAACTCACTATCTTTAACCTTCACAAATTGAAGTTCTTTATGTACCATCAATAGTACAGCCTCATTACTAGCATGACAACCATTATCATATAAGAATTCCAGCAAGGCCTAAGTCAATCACACACGCACACGTATACCGTTCGATGTTCGAAGCATCCTTTCACTCTGTCCATCAGTCTCTATATAACACACAGTACTCAACTCAACTTTCATTTTTATCCAAACCAAATCGTATCGATTACTTGACTTGTGAGATTCCTTCATCACTAAGTCTCACTCTCTCAACTTAGATATGTTATGAGTGCTCAATATACCATGTCTAACTTGGCCTTACAACAAAATCCTTTCTATAAGTTGACAAAATGTCAAAATCACTTACCTTGACATCCTTCTCAAATCAGACCACTAACTTAAAATTTAATGTCCTTGTTATCAAGCCCACACTTCTTGTCATTAACAAAACTCAAATCTTAATAGATTTTCCCTTTCTTGTTCCTGATAAGTGCATTAGCTACCACATTCGCCTTTTCCGGATGGTAGCGAATCTCGTAGTCATAATCACTCACAATTATAATCATCAACATACTCAAATACTCGAAATATATAACTGGTAATCCTCTACTCATTTCCTTTATCATCCCAAGAAATTTATTATGGAGCAACTTCTATGACCCTTTATTATTACTTACTTGATTCCATACAAGTAATATTTCTACCATCTCAAAGAAAACACCACAACTACATAACCCTTATGAAACGCATCACAGCAAACTACAAACTATAATTACTTCAGATCCTTTCAATAATGATAACATCGATGCAGAACACAACTTATTCCTCAGTGTTCAGAATACAGCTTCCTCATCTGATAAGGATCAGATCTCGAAACTTACAATTTAGATGTATAAGTGGGGCTCACACATCCAATTCTTCTTAGTCAGCTTAATCAATGGTTTAACAATGAGTGAAAACCTTTCAATAAACCTCCGATTATTCCCAGCTTAAACCAAGGAATTAACATATTTCCATCAGCGTCGTTGGTGCCGACCAATCATTGATCGTTTCAATCTTGGAAAGATCTTCACAAATACCTTTGTTGTCAATCAACTTCCTTGGAAAACGCAAATATTTCAACCAACATTCACACCTTGAAAACTTTACATACAATTTCTGTTTTTCCAACCATCCCAAAAATTTATCCTCATAGGCTACTTATGTTCCTCCTTTCCCCTTGGAATAAAATAGAATATCTTCAATAGATATATTGACTTACTCAGCCTAGCACATCTTACACACAAGGTTCACCCAATCCATTAATACGGCATACCCGTTTGTCCATTCCAAAAATATCACTTGCTACTTAAACTAACCACATCAAGTACGAAAAGAACTATAGGAACATCTTCTTCTCTAACTCCCAATTTATGATAACCATAACTCAAAGTGATCTTTGAGTACACACGAGATCCAGATAAATTGCATGGATCAAACGAATCATCAATCCTCGGTAATGGATACCGATTCTTGTCTGTCAATTGATAAGCTCTCGATAATCAATACACATCCGAAACAATCCATCCTTCTTTGACAAACAACACAGACGATCATCACTGTAACGAAACTTAATTTATTACATCCTTTATCCATCACTTGTCGCAGTTGATCAGATAACTCATTCCACTCTGACGGTGCCAAATGATAAGGCATACAAATACTACTCAACTAAACGCAACAGTACTACACAATGAAACGCAGAAGCACTACACCTATTGTTTACAATAATCAATCGACACGAACTCCGCTTCATGAGGCGGCAGCAACTCTGCAAAACTTCAGAAAAACTTCAGAATACTCTAGAGTCATTAACAGATCTCCCAACTTCTCCTCAACTACTCGATCACTAATTACCTGAGCTAGGAATACATCATATCCCTCTTTCATATACTTCCTTGTTTCCAAACAAGATACTTCTCAAACGCAAGGTTCATTCATCACCTCTCATATTCAACACTCAGCTTCGCAGCATAATCTAAACCAATAGCTATCAATTTATTGTGAAGATTAGTCCAATCTCAAGCGTCAACAATTCGCACCACTAACCAATTCAGACAAGTAATCCACATCCAAAGATTCCAACTCTTTGAGAATCAAGTCAATACTAAACACCTACCTTCCTAAATTTAAGGAACACACTCTCAGTGTAAAACTAACATTAGCAACCTTTCCATCGGTTAACTCCACATCATAGTTAATTGTCAATCTTATTGACTTTCCTTGATAAAACAATTAAATCTTTACAGTTCTACAGTTTCTACCCGATCTGAAACCAAACAACATACTGACATAAAGAATCTCAAGTAAGAATATACCATTTACAACATTCAGACCTTAAGGTTTGTCAGCATCACTCAAACATAAACCGGAGCGGCAACATTCCTATCTTGTCGATTTCCTTTCCTTGGACAATTCCTTTGTTTGTATTCTTTCTCACCACGGTTAAAACATATCACTACTCCATGGGTACTAATTACAATGACTAATCCTCTTGTTTTGCACTTAGTATCTTTATGACCAGGTTTTCCTAACTCTAGTCGCAATTGTGTAAAATCACCTACATGGTATAGAGTACAACAAACACACTTGAGATTTATCTGGCTACTTCCAGACACAGTGGCAGCACGAATTCCATCATTCCTTCCAGGGTTTAAATACTGATTTCGGTTCTGTCTTTGGTTATTGTTATTACTGTAATCCACATGATTCTAACCTTGATTCGGGTTAGACAGAACAAATTCCCACTTTCTCTTATTGTTTCAACAATGCTATCTATCCTAACTTGCACTTTCACGTCCATTAAATCAAACATCCTCTGAACAGCTTCATCTAAAGATTCAGGTTAAGAAGAAATAATCTCACTCTTGGTATCACTAGACAATCCCCTAATGTACTGCTTCGTTACCGTACAGTCATTCACAAAAGTATCAGGACATAGCAATTATAGCTCAGAATATTTCCCAGGAAGCAGTAATATCATCGTCCCTTAGAACTAATTATCTCAATTCGGATTCCAACTGTCCTAGTTCCTTCTCGGGACAAATCCTAGCAGTCAATAGTCCTTTCATCACGGTCCATGCCTTACTATTAGTCACAACCAATCCTAAAGTAGTCACTTGGTATTCCACCATCTTAGTGTACCATCCTGAAATATAGCAGCAGCATATTTCACCTTATTAGTTTCTGAACATCCAATAATCTCAAAGTACTTTCTATCTTATCAATCCAACTATGTAATTCCAATGCACTACTAATACCACAAAACTGCGTAGAACCACACTTCTGAAAACTAACATAAGTACATTCTCTTGAACTTGTAGAACAACAACAATACTATCATCTGGATCAGCAGCATCCTTATTATTGTTAGCAACATCGCCATTATTTTCAATAGCATCATCATTATTCTCAGCAACATCATCATTATTCTCAGCAGCATCATCATTATTCTCAGCAGCATCTTTTAATTCCTGGCAGCACGATCAGCTCCAAATGCTCTAGCAATAACTTGTTCGTTCAAAGTGTTCACAGTAGCAGTTGTTAGTTTTGGCAACATATTTCAATAAACTTAGTCACGTAGCGATCTACTAATGAAAGAAATATGATTCCCCTACTCCTTCTTCCATTATCACGGAGGGAAGAAACATGTTAAGTATACATATCAAGATAAAAGAAGGAATTCTTTATCAGGACATCTCATGGATACTACATGCACGAACAACATGAACTACAATGGTTCATCAACCAAAACTCAAAAGAGTTAATAAAGGTACATCATAGATCATGAGGGTAATTTAGATTGTGTTGAGGATTCAACAAGGCAGTGGCACTGTCTGTCACTACAATCATCTACCGAACAAACTTAAAGGATAATAAGTTCCATCACAATGCTACGACACAAGGGTTTAAATAAGTCCGATCACAAAAGAAAATAAGATACAAAGAAATCTATTACGCGATTAGTTCCTTAGACAGCAACTCCTCCTCCTCCTTAACATTGTTGTCAGCTTCATCACAATCATCTATTTCCCTTTTCACACCTCAAGGTCAAATCCATAACCTGATGGCAGCTCATTCTCAAAATCCAAATACTCACTGCTACACGGCAGATTAATCAAAAGGCAAATCTCAGTGCGACTTTCAACATTCCTAAGCTTCCAAGCAATACTTAGAATCAATCTCACCTGAGGCTCCACTCACTCATCCTTTCAAAACTTACCTACTTCTCTTTAAATCATTCAATTTAAAACACACCAATTTATCACAATCGACCCAAGACTAGCAATCTCATCCATCTTCCAAGTCCTAACAAACTCAAATCTCCACATACCAAATACAACCTTTTAAAACTACCTTTCTTTCATATCAACCCTCTAATCACACAAATTTCAACCACATATCTATTATACATCAACTAATCAAACTTCCTTATACCCGATACAAGTCGCAAGAATTCATTTGTAAAATCATTCAACATCTGGTCCACTGTCCCAGACTCTCGGCAGTATATAAGGTCATTAGTTAAAATTATATACATATGCATTACATAAAGGAAATTATGATAACAAGTACTCAATGTACTTTTAACAACATCAATACATCATCAATACATCATCAATACATCATCATAGTATTTACTTAATAAATACTCTAAAATCAATTCAATTTTTAAGAGATATATCAATTATAAAACAAAACAAAACAATAATCTTACCGGAGCCTTGCGGAGAAGTTGCGTGCTTTTGTAAAAATATTTTCGACACCAAAGTTATAGTTTAGGACATTTTTCAAAAATCTACCTAATTCGCTAGAACTAAAAAGCTCTAATTACCAATGTTTAACACCCCCAAATTACAATGCGCAGCGGAAATACACATTTTGGGTGCTAAATACAAACATTGATACATGAGACATTTTGAACAAACTCAAAATGATAAATTTGAAATATAAAAGGATTTAAATTAACCATTGTCTAAAACTTTCAATCCCAAGTAAAACAATTTTAGAAATATCAGAGTTACATTTAGGTCCCCCAGAGACTTTATCAAGTCCACAAAAAATTTGCCAAAGTACTCGACCATACAGTATTATTTTTATGACAAAAGGGAAAGAAATCCGTTTTAGACCATCACCACAAAAGCAATCCCGCAATCCTTCTCCAGCAAGCTCCGCAATTCATCATCTTCAATACCTGAAATACATTCTTAAAATCATCAAAACAACGGTTGAGCGAGTCTATAGGTTTTACAAATCAACATTTGAACACAAGAGAAAAATCAATCAAGATCATTTAATAGAACTGTGCGCATACAATCTATTAGTCAGACATTCTGGTATACATCAATAACTACTTAATTGTATTATGCTCATGACACCGACCCCTTAACTTAGTCACCCACGCCTAAAGCCGGCATGACTAGATGAAATTCCAGTGCCCCTACTAGGGTATCATTTGCAAGGATACCAATTCTCATTCTCGTAAAATTATCCTTCCCAGTGGGTTACTCAGCGTAAAGCCCTGGTCTCAGATAGGGTCGTCAGCCCAATAGTACTATTATTAGAACAAGCGGCTATTCCTAACTCAGAACATCAAGTCAGAAGATAGTTAACGGCTCATGAATTTAGGGTCTTTTTCAAATAGGGTACTTATACAATTCAAACAACAAAGGCAACAAAGGAAACATTCGGGTCCAAACAATCAATCATGACTTGTGTTCATTTTACTTTCAAATAGCATGTATCCCCCTCGCGGGTTTTAAAATCATTCAAACAATTACAAAAGCGAGGCTATAGACTCACCTGGAGTAATAGCAGTAGTAAGACGATCTTCGACGATAGTTGATGCCCGATAAACACAAAAACCGCAACCTATCAAATAAGGCGCGTTCATCAATAATAAACTCGAAAAATAAATCATACATAACAACATCAAACTCAAACTCATAAAGTCACGATAAACTCGAGAGAAAACGATATAAATAACTTCATTATACTTTACTACACATTTACTTAACCATTTTACACTTTTTTTTTACAAAGTCCGTCGGTACATACTACATGTACTAGCTTATTTTACCCCTTTTTAAACTTGTCAACCGTTTATGAAACGACTCGATAAACTAAGTTACTATATATAGAAAGTGCTCTTACAAGTTTATCAAATTAAATTACTTTTAAAGTACTTTACCCAACTCATTTTCAAACTATAAAATCCGGACAGATTTACGTTAATTTTTCGTACAACCGTTTTAACTTATTTAAACGACTTCGTTTACAAAACCGACGCTCGGGTTTTAAAGTAAACTCAACCTATAAAATAAACACCTCATTATCAGTAGGTTACATTTTTCAAAATATCCATTTAGAGTCCCCGAGATTCGATCCAAATATCGACAACAACTATTTGTAGTGCCGATACTTGTCTCCCGGTACACGATCATTCAAAACATCATAACTTCGCGCTCGTTTGGAGCTAGGAGCTCTACCTTATATCAAACCGAAGATAAGAAAATTATCTACAACCCTAGGCTATAAGTTAAGCAATTTTAAAAACATAAAAATTCGGATTTTACACTTTACTTACTGTTATAAAATGACTATAAAAATCTTGTACAAAATAACTTTTTGATAAAAACCAACCATAGAAATGGTCATTTCTATACCCTAATATCATCACACATCAACCATAACATAAAAATCATAATAAAAATAAAAATCTTAAGATCAAAATGAAGTTTCTAACAAGATTTTTCGCAAGAACCACCATGGATCATCATGAAAATGCCATGCATGATCATAGCTCCTACCTACCAACATCAAGAAAAAAAATGTGCTTGCATGTAAGGAATTATTACACAAAAATGATCCTAGATCAAATATAAGATTGGGTCTATGCTTGGTTTTGTTGGATTCAACCTCAAACTTGAGATAATTTGAAGTTTGTATGTGTTTGTGTGGTGGGTTGATGCTTCGGCAAACACAAGAGAAAAAGAGAGAGAAAATGAAATTTTTAAAGGAAGAAAATGAAAGTGTATGTGTTGTTTGTGATTTATATATAGTGGGGTAGGGACCAAAGTTGCAATTTAGCAATAGTTGTGGCTAAAAATGTAAATAGTTAGCTAAAAAGCGGGAAATAACTATTAGTCAATTTTCATAATATTTACGGTGCTCGGGTTTCATAAAGATACTTTTAAAAATTTAAAACGTACCTCAAAAATAATAATATCGACTCTCGACTCGACTTAGTACGAACTTAAAAAAAAACGTCAAAAATATAAACATCCAACAATTGATAAAACATAAAATCTCGGGCATCCGTCGATATCGTGGTCACTAATAATCCTCGCTATTAGTAAAAAGATAAAAATTAAGATCTCCAACGTCGGTTTTAAATAAAACCATCAATCGTCATTTCATTCAACTCATCAAAAATTTCAAAATTATTCATAAAAATAATAATATATAATATTAAATAAATGACCTCGGGTTTGGGTTGTCACAACCGTCTTCCTAGAACAGACAATTTCTTATCATGCATTCACTTCATGTATCATTGTTGCAAAAATTTTGACTAAGTAATGGTTGGTATAGGACTGGCCATATTTAGTCGCATGTACTTTTAATGGAAACATTTTGGCTTGGTGAACCGACCCATAGGTGTTCAAATTAGCTCACGGCTTTTTGTTTTAATGAACCAACCCATAGGCATTAATCCTCGCTATGTCAATTATGTTTTCATGTCATTTGCATTTGGCTATGCCTTCATAAACTGTTTCATGTATCACTTCATTATGTTTACCATATGTTCTAATCAGATTAATCATTTCATTTCATTTTTTTAGACTGTCAGATGGTCATGACACGCGAACAAGAGCTAGCAGCAGCTGTCCAAGCAGCGCTGTAGGCCATGCTTCCCTAAATCAGGAACAAAATTTGGGCTGAATACCACGCCGCCCCGAATCAGAACAACAATCCTCCTCCTCGTCCACCCGTTACTCTTCACACTTGGCTTGAGAGGTTTAACAAGAATAAGTAAAGATCTTTTAGTAAGGCTGAGATTTCATCTGATGCGGAAGACTGGATTTCGCATATAGAGAAGATTTTTTATGCTATGGGATGCGGTGGTGTCTACAAGGCAAGGTTGGCTTGCTATAAGTTTGAAGGTGATTCTCTGCAATGGTGAAGAGCTTACAAGTTAGCTAATGGAGGTGATGATTGGCAAGCTGCATTGACTCGGGATCAGTTCAAGACTTTGTTTTGTGGGCAGTTCTTTCTAACATCTGAGCAGGAAGGACTCAAGAGGACTATCACTCCATTCGTTTGAGAACTAGAGATACTAGCACTGTGTTCATGCAGAGGTTTCTTAGGTTGTCTGGATTCTTAGGTGTAGCTACGGGTACTACGGAAGAACAAGCCAAGCACTTTCGCTGAGCTCTGCATGCCTCTACCGTGGCTCATTTACTTAGTGATAGATATGCTAATGTGGCACAAGTTAATGATGCAACACGTAGCTTAGAAATGCTACATGAGCGTGATGACTACGAGGAACAATCTCGTCCTGATAAGAGGTATAAATTTTAGCCATCAAGCATTATCATGTCATTTCAATCTTTATGTTCATTTATACCTTTTCTTATCAAATTGTATCTTTAAGCAGAAGGTTGGAGACCGATCCCTACCGGCCACTCAGCAGAATGCCAACAAGGGCCATAGTCAATCTAACGACCGTTATGGATCTGACAAGAGGAACATTAATGACAGTTACCATAACAACAACAGCCAGTCCAACAACAACAGGTCCCTAAATTCTTATTCTTTTTCTATGTTAAGTTGTTGTATGTTTTTACATACTAACATGTGAGCATCATAAACAGGAACTCTGCGAGTGGACGTGACCATTATCCTTAGGCCGCAAGAATAGGGAGCTCAGCCTGGACTCTCTCGAGTATAAAAGGAACCCCTTCCGTTCCACAAAGGTAAGATACACACAAAACCCTAAACACTAATATACTCAAACCGATTACTTACTATCACGCTGGAGTCTAATCGTGGGTCACAAACCGACGGTAAGCCTAGCGGTGTCTGTTTAGTGCGTAGGGTCCTAAAACAAGTTACACTTGGTACGAGAGCCGGAGTCCATAAGACCCCAAATTAAGCCTAATTTGGGTCGAGCTCGGTCTACCCCAACTTTTGCATCAACAAAAACATAGGTTAAGTTAAATAATATCTTTTATGGTAAAGTTTAATAACATGTATTATGTAATATTATTAATTAATAATAAACTTATAATAACATGACATGATATTATTAATTAATAATAAGCTAAGTATTTATTAGTTATTAAACTTTATGATATAACAATACATGACATACAATAAGCATATAAATAAATATTGAAATATTCTAAATATGGTAACATGCTATTTAGGGTAATACGTTAATTATGGTAACATACTATTTATAGAAACATGTTAAATATGGAAACTTTCTATTTTTGGAAACTTACTAATTATGGAAACTTTCTATTTTTAGAAACGTACTATTTATGAAAACTTACTATTTTTGGAAAGTTACTATATATGGAAACCTATTATTTTTGGAATGTTAATATATATAGAAACCTGCTATTTTTAGGAAGTTACTCATTATGTTATAACAAGTATAACAACACCTTAAACATGAGACACATGAATCTAAAACACATGAAACTATAAGAAATACATGATTAAAACATGAAATAATAAGACAAGACAAGAACAAGTATAATAAGTATGAACACGTCAAGTAAACCAAATAAGAAGTATGTATAAGTAAGATCAAATCTTATTCATGTCCCTTCATTATGTAGCTATTGCGAAGTCGAAGTGATCGTCTATGTTCGTTTTCGTCTTCAATTACTAGAGATAATGTACATATATTCCGTCCTTCAGTAAGGACATCTTTCTTCTTATATTAGGATTCCCCGTTTGCAACCATATTTTTTCACGGTAGTTTAAGTGTCTTAAACACATCAGTATATGTATGATTATTTTAGATTGCCTGAGCTATATACATGCATGCCAGTTTCACCAAGTTATGGGGGTTCCATAACCATAGCACTGGAGGCACTGGTGTTATGACTCTTCTGCGGTGAGAGTCATTGCTCGCAACGTCCCTTTATAGTTTTGGCCAGTATTATTATTATCATGTGGGGCGAATGGGTGCATCCTAAGAAAGTATTATGATTTCATGGTAACTGTGGTGTGTGCCTTGCATCCGTTATAGGAGCTGATCCCTCCACTCATTTATATATTAATTAGAGGCAGCCCCTCTAATTGCATGACGAGGTCACCCCTCCAAGTATTCATGCACGTGGATATAACATGACCTATATGGGCTCTCGTAATATTTAAAATACAGATTTTCAAGATAAACTAAACATAAGTCTTTTCAGAAATATAAACCAGTATTATAAACATAAACCAGGGTTTCCAAGACATACATTTATTCTGATGCCATGCTATTTATTTCATTCATTACTTGCTTATGTTTATGCTTTACATTCTATGTTATATATCCGCACACTGAGCGTATTGCTCAGCCGTATTTCGCTTTCCATGTCCCAATATGGCAGGTACTAAAGGACAAAGTTAGGAATTCAAGAGTACGTGCATGGAATGAGGCGCCAACTTTCTTTCCTTCTTTAATGCATTTACATACTTTCGCTTTCCTGGACATTGTTTAGTCCTTTCCTTACATTCTATACTTATACATTTTGTGTGGGGTGCTTATGTAGATCCGATGTTTGTTTCCGGATTCTTTTATGGTCATTTAATGTTTTAGACATTACCTTCTATGCTTTGATGATATGTTATAATTATCCTGTGATTTTCTGTTTATCAAAATGGGGTGTTACAATTATGGTATCAGAGCCAAGGCTTCGACCTGTAGGCTCTTAAAATTAACATGTGACTAGTGGGTAGTCAATCTGCGTCTTCCTAGAACAGATAATTTGTTATCACGCATTCACTTCATGTATCATTGTTGCAGATATTTTGACTAAGTAATGGTTGGTATAAGACTGGCCATATTTAGTCGCATGTACTTTTGATCGAATCATTTTGGCTTGGTAAACCGACCCATAGGTGTTCACATTAGCTCATTGGTTTTCATTTTAATGAACCGACCGATAGGCATTCATCCTCGCTATGTCAATTATGTTTTTATATAAATTTCATTTGGCTATGCCTTCATAAACTGTTTCATGCATCACTTCATTATGTTTACCATATGTTCTAATTAGATTAATCATTTCATTTCATTTTTTAGACTGTCAGATGGTCATGACATGCGAACAAGAGCTAGCAGCAGCGCTGCAAGCCATGCTTCCCCAAATCAGGAACCAAATTTGGGTTGAATACCACGCCACCCCGAATCAGAACTAAAATCCTCCTCTTCCTCCACCCGTTACTTTTCACACTTGGCTTGAGAGGTTTAACAATAAGAAGTCAAGATCTTTTAGTAAGGATGAGACCTCATCTGATGCGGAAGACTAGATTTCGCATATGGAGAAGATTTTTGATGCTATGGGATACGATGGCGTCTACAAGGCTAGATTGGATTGCTATAAGTTTGAAGGTGATTCTCTGCAATGGTGAAGAGCTTACAAGTTAGCTAATGGAGGTGATGATTGGCTAGCTACATTGACTTGGGATCAGTTCAAGGCTTTGTTTTGTGGGAAGTTCTTTCTAAAATCTGAGCAGGATGGACTCAAGAGGGTTATCACTCCATTCTTCTAAGAACTAGAGAGACTAGCACTGAGTTCATGCAGAGGTTTCTTAGGTTGGCTGGATTCTTAGGTGTAGTTGCGGGTACTGCGGAAGAACAAGCCAAGCACTTTTGTTGGGCTCTACACGCCTCTATAGTGGCTCATTTACTTAGTGCTACATATGCTAATGTGGCACAAGTTAATGATGCAACACGTAGCTTAGAAATGCTACATGAGCGTGATGACTACGAGGAATAATCTCGTCCTGTGAAGAGGTATAAATTTCAGCCATCAAGCATTATCATTTCATTTCAATCTTTATGTTCATTTATACCTTTTCTTATCAAATTGTATCTTTAGGTAGAAGGTTGGAGACCGATCCCTACCGGCCACTTAGCAGAATGCCAATGATACTTGAGTTTTTGCATAGGTTCAATTTTATATTCTCGGAATCTTCTCGAATTGATCACGGTTCAAAGTGAAATAGTTGTTCTTGGTTACGAAAAGGGGGTTGGTTTTCTAATTTACTAAAAAGGATTAAATGCGTAAAGTAAATAAAGATAAACTAAAAGCATTTAATAAGAATAAAACTTGAATTAAAATAAAACTTGAGTTAAGATAGAACACTGACAGTAAATACCCTTACTAAAATTTAAGCTTGATTCGGAATGTAGACCTTGATCCAAAATATAACTTTTATTCGGAATAAATCAGACAAAAATCCTTCATTCCAAAAATCTTACTCATGCGGAATATCTTTGCTTCATGCGGAATATCTTTGCTGACTCGGAATAAAAGGGGAAAAATCTTGATTCGGAATATGTAAAACCCATAAAAATAAGGTCATAATTTAATTCTATTTTTAATTATTTTGAAGTATTTTATAACGTTAAATATTATTATGTTTAACGGTTTAAGTTGAAACCGATATTAAATATTATATTTTAATATTTTGACGAGCAACGAGGACTACTAGTGATCGCGATACCGACAGATGCCAAAAGTTTTATATTTTATTATCGATCGTTTCGATATTTAATACTTTCGACGATATCGTTTTAACTACGTATCAAGTCGTTATATTTTTATTTTTTGTATGCGTTTAAAATTTTTAGTATTTTACGAAACCCGAGTCTCGTAAATATTTCAAAATTTACGATTTACATTTTCTACCCTTTTAAACTATTTTATTACATTTTGGGCCAAAACTATCACAAATTGGCAAAAACTACCGTAACCTTGGACTATATATACAATTTCCACTAGCACCATTTCATTAAAAAAATCATTAAAACAAAAATTTCTTCTTCCTCTCTCCTTTTTCTCCAAAAACCATACACCCCTTTCAACATATACATCAAATTTTCTTGATTTCTTGTTTGAATTTTCAAAAACCAATCAAAGTCCCTATCCTAAAATCATCTTGTGAGTATTTTCGTACCATTCTTATCCACATGCAACCATATAAATTTTTCAAGAAAAGTTGGTTATGTCTGATCCAAATTTGTTGTATGCATGTGTTAGTAGTGATGATCAAAAGATTTTCATGCTATGTTTTTGTTAAAAAGTTGATTTTTAATTTTTGGGTTTTTGATTTTGATGATGATACAAATGTTAGGAATGGTTTATGATGATATTAGGGGCTTAGGTTGATGATAAAAGTTGTTGGAATTGATCAAAAACTTGATTTTGTAAGAGATTTTAATAGTCATTTTTGGGCAGTAGGTTTGAGGCCATTTTCGAGGGTATTAAGTCTGGATATAGGATGATATTATTGGATTATGTCGTAGAAAATTTCGTTAGCTTCGATTTAATATAAAGTAGGCCTTCCAACTCCAAACGAGGTGGAAGATACACTAGTTTGATTTTCGTGTACCGGGAGACGAGTGTCGACACAATCCGAAAATTGTTGTCGATATTTGGATCGAATCTCGGGGACTATAAAATGAGTTTCAAAATGCTTCAAGGGCTGTTCTCAGTCTCCAAGTTTAGCATTTTGAGTCTATTTTTAGAATCAAGTGGCGGTTTTACAAATGGAGTTGTTTAGAATGGTCAAAATGGTTTCGTAAGTCAAGGTCGCTAAACTGTCCAGATTTTTTGATTCAAAGATGAGTCGGGCAGGAAACTTTAGAAGTAAAATCTTTTAATGGGCTTTTGAGAGGACTTTCTACATATAGTAAGTGAGTTCTCTGAGTAGTATCATATAAAGTTGATTTGTTTAAGTATGGGAAAACGGCTTGGACATTCGGTATGTTCTGGCAGATTTTTATTAAAGACATAGAATAATAAAATGAATATATAGGAGAGTGTAATAGTATCACTTGTATCGTTTTCTCTCGAGTTTGTCGTGATTATATGAGTCGATTTTTATATTCTTATGTATGGTTGATTTCTCGAGTCTATTATTAATGAACGCACCTCATTTGATAGGTTGCGGTTCTCGTGTTTGAAAGGCATCATCTATCGTTGGCGATCGTCTCATTACCACTATTGGGTAAGGTAAGTCTATAGCCTCGCTTTATACTAGTTATTAAATGATTTTAAACCCGCGAGGGGGAATACATGTTTTATAAACTTAGAACACAATATTTTTATGGTATGCTTTGTCCCTCTATGAATGGACCCGTGGTTGCCTTTAAATTACATTAAGTGATTACCTTTGTTAAAACCTCAATTATGGACCGTTAATTAACCTATGATGGGTTAACCGCTTGTACAATTAATAGATCTATGGGGGAAGCCGCCCCGGTTCAGTTTTTTTGGACTTGTAATAGAAGCTTAGGCCCGACCTCCACACTGTTTGAGCATATTGTATTGAGAAGTCAGGTATACGGCAATGTACCAATACTATGGAGGTAACCGACAATTAATAAATCTCTCGTCTTATTAGACTGATATGGGAGTGTCTAAGGGCTCGGTTCCATGAGCTTATTGCAATTTATGCTATATACAATTATCATTGTTGATGCAAATTATTATTTGATGCTTATAAGCATGCCACAAACTTATAATCTTTGTTTGTGTTCAAATTGATTACATAAACCTATAGATTCACTCAGCATTTTTTCTGATTGTTTTACTCACATGTATTTCAGGTAATCAAGAAGTGGAAGCTTCGAGATCACGGGAATGAAGTTGTGCACTGATTTTGTTGTTCAAACTCTTTGATTTATTTATCGTTCCATTTTTAAAACAAACCAATATGTTGTTTTAACTTATCTTTTGGTAACGATTACTTGGGACTACGCTACTCTGACAAATATTTTAGGAATGATAAATCTAAAACGTCTCTTTTCGAGCCGTTCTTTATAAATTATGTGTTGTTGTATCATTGTTTAGCACCCAAAGATGTATTCCGCTGCGTGTAAATTTGGGGGTGTTAAAGATTGGTACCAGAGTCATGAGTTATAGAGAACTAGGTCATTATTTTAAAAACCTAAACTATAACTGTCAGTTTTTATTTTTCAAAGAGTCGGTGCACATAACTTTGCGTGACTTCAGGTTTAAGCTACTTCTAGGATTACAAATTTAGTATACGTTATTACTTATCCTTTTATTGCCAAGTATTTATAAATAAATACTATGATCCCTTTATTGATATATATTTATATCTAGGATCCCTTTATCGATATATATTTATGTCGTTAAACTTTTCGATAAAAGTTTATCATTTATTAATGATTAACTTAAATAAATACAATGAATTTTCAAGATCTTTCTGTATTTATTTTTGAACTATTTAAATTGCTTTTATTGCAAATATTTTTTTTTATATTATGACCTTACATAACTTCATCTACGCGCGTTACTTTCATTGTTTAACCCTTTGTGATATCTATATAGATATTCAAATCGTCTTCCGGCTGTTTGTGTTTAGACGTCTTGAAACGTAATTTCTAGACCATTGTGTAGCTCAATGTGTCCTTGAAATAGACTAACCGCTATTTATTGACATTTATATGTATCGACTCCGAAGTGTATTGTTCACTTATATCTCGGTAACATCATCGTCATTTTATAAATCATCGTCTAGATTATGGCGCTAGAATTGGAATACGATTTTACTTCTATAAAATTGTATCATTTGTTTTTCATTAACCTTCTTGCTCCCGGAACGCAACTCGTTAATGTTCTATTCTTTTCTTGTTATGTTTTGTGTTTTTGGACAATCGTGGCACCAAGGAGATTTGCCTACTTTGCACTTTGAAATCTAAATTACGAACGTCTTTCACCGTCTTGCTTCCTAAATTTCGTGTTGAATACCTTGAAGCATTTTTTGTCGTTCATCATGCTATATTTTATTTGATGCTCATTACGAGATTTATTTTTCGTTGTTATAAAATCGACAAGACATGTGTGTATATATGTATATATTTTGAGCCGTTAGGAAGTGTCGAAAAATACACTTTATGCAGAAACTGTAGGGGCAGTATAAACAGGTCAAAACTTAAAAGTAAATCCTGCGTTTTGAAAATAAAATAGTCAAACCTGCACAGAACTTGCAGGGATATTTTGGTCATTTTACATTGGTTCACAGGTCTCGGGTAAAACTAGAAAGTCGTCTGAAACGTCGTTTTGCATCAAAATGCTTTAGACTCCGAGTCTTGGAAATGTCGTTTATCGAGTCAATTAATCGGCTCATATTTAAAATTCAAATCTGACAGAAAATTCGAAACATGGGTTTTAAACATTTCTAAGCAGTTTTGAGTTCATTTGAGATCGTAAAATTTTAACGAATATTATTTTACAACTAACTAATACTAGTCGCATGTGAAAATGTCTAAAAATAGAAATATTTTAGGATTAGCAATTACCGGATTAATGGTGTAATTTGAAAATGAATAATATACTTTCTTAAAAGCATGTTGTGTCTAGTATCTTACATAGAATACACATATGAATTGATTTATTCTTTTTATATATATGACTCATTTGTCATTGGATGTTATTTTATTTTTATTTTTATTTTCTTCTAACCTTCCACTGATTTGGGTTGAGTTTTGAAGTTTGTCTTCACATTCTTCTTCGACATTCTCATCACGTGTCTCATGGCGTTTCCGTCTAACCTTATAACCTTTTGAAACCTTAACGACTTGTAACCATTTCATTGGTTGTTTTATGAGCTACTATTTGCCACTTTTTGCAAAACTTTGACTACTTTATACGTTGTCATAATGTCATATTATAAATAAATCTGATATTGTTTTACGATTATTTTCACCAATTATTTTTACTTTGGTCTTATAAAATACTTTTCGTAAGATTAAAAGTTGCTTATTATGTATCTCACAAATTACTTGTATCCTATAAATTTATAAACTATTTTTAAATTCCATTTTACAAATGGCATGGTTTATATATAAACATAAGAAACGTAATACTTTTCGATGAAACTGAGCACTGCATTGCTATTCCTAAATTATACATGGCCTGATCACCTATGTCTAATTTAGATGGAGCTATGCTAGGCTGAATAGTAGTCCACTTAAAAATCTTGATAATAATCAACTTTTTACTTGTATTTATGATAAAGATAAATAAAATGAATTAAAATGAAAACTAGTTTTGAAAACCTTTATATTTCATGCAAGTAGCGCAATTTCTATGCATCCGCATATGTTTTCTTACCTTTTCTTGAACAAATTACGCGCTTACGAATACGTTTTTACTCGACAATCATTTTTCCACTTGTTACTTCATTTTGTCTTATAAGTGATTTCTTTTGACCGTTCGTCTAATTACTGACTGTTGATAAATGACTTGAAAGTCTCAATGTTTTATCCTTCCTTCTCGTCCAATCTTCTTTATGCGACTGGGTAGATCTTTGGAATGTCTCCGCACGTGAATAATGAATTATCACTAGAGTGATTTCCGTATATCCGGGATGACGTCCGTCACTCTCGTTTGTCTCGAAATCCATTCTTGTGAACCGTGCTTTGACTTCTCTCTTTAAACACTAACATCGTTCATTTGATTTGTTTTAATTACAAGTGATTATTAGGAATTTTATTTATTAAAATTTTTGTATGGATCTTCTTTCCGATCATGTATCGACCACCGCTAAGTTAACGAGCTGATATTGGTGAACCATCAACCGCACTAACAAAATTGACAACTTGTTTAATCTATTATTTCTTATCGTCTTACCATCAACGCCTTTATTTTATTATTCTCTTTAAGAATTCATACGACATTTGCTTCGTCCCCTATTGTACCATTGATTTCGTACTAATTGTTGACTATTATTTCCATTCGTATTCGTTTGTTATCTTGTCACATTTCGAAACCCGAATGTAACCCATATTTATTTTGGAATGATAAACACCTTTATGTATTCCTACAAGGTATTATAAAATTTTTATGGAACTTTTATACATTTTTTTCCAATGATTCTCAGTTATCGAAATAACCATCACATGTAAAAGGTCAAATTTATACATCATATTTTGTATAACTAAAACTAATGTTTAAATTGAAATTATGTTTTTATCTTTTGAAGTAATTGACTTATCATACTTTACTTTAAATGTAATGTAATTATCGGTTTAATTTATATTCCTGATAATGATTTAATTTTGGAAATTATATTTTCTAATTGTAACCATCAATATGAGTTTAATTAATAAATTCATGTCTTTCTTTCAAAGTTTCTTAAGACAACCAAAATAAATTATGAAGCTATTTAACTCCTATTTTGATATATCATCCTTATCAAGAAAGTACCTCAATTGAGTTTTAAGGTAATACCAAATTCGAGACGGATAATTGTGACAAACGTTATTTTAATGTTAATATTTAATTCATTCTTCGCTCTCATTTTCCTAGTATTGTGAATTATTATGTTTTACGGTTACGTGAGTCGAGATCCCTCGTCGATCGTCAACCTTAAATCATTTTACCTCATCTTGTCTATTTATTCGTTTATTGAATTCATTTTTATCTCGTTCTGTTCCTCGTATTGGAGATCACTATTTTATTTTGAGTTTAAAATGAATCTCGGGAAGCAGTGTATAAGAAGAAACGATAAGTGTCACCAGGATTTATGCGTGTACTTGTGGAATGATTGAGGATCGAATCTCTTAATGAATGGAGTTAATAAATTCGTTACAACCTCGAGGAGTATGTTGAAGCCGACACCGCAAGTGGAAAGACTCTTGAGATCAATTGGTTATTATCCAGGGTTTGTTCAAGGTTTTCTCGATGATTAACGGTGGAGATCTATACTCGATGTTTATGTTCGACCTTTTCTTTTATGTACTTACATGGTGTGTGATCTAGTCAAATGATCGTAAGTTGTGAGAACTTGAGACGACATCATCCGATGACGTCCGATCATATAGAACACATATTATGTAATATCTTTTTGACTTTCAACGACGATATTTATTGAGACTTTAATGCACGTTGGCGAAAGTGAGATGGTGTCTTTGTATTATCTATTGAGTAGGGACCCGCGTGTGAGCACCCTTCGATGACGAAAATGTTTTTCTTGTTAGTTCTTTTTTATGTGTGTCCATGACTATCCGGCCGATGGATATCCTTTAATTTGCAACATTCTTTTTAACTCGACTTACCCGTAAAACCTGTCATCTATTCTTGTCGTCGAATGAGCTTCGTGAGATTCATAAAATTTTCATGTGTCGAGCTTGACGGGTGACTGGTGGATAAGGATTTATTTATTCCTTTATGGTGAGATACAACTTGACTACAAGTTGCGTTTTGTAAAAGAACCAGTGGAGATAGTGGATCGAGATTCACGTGAAGACTTCTTTATAAGGAATGCCCTCATCCTTTCGGGTAGTGAACAACTCGTGTATGAGGCGAGTTGAGCGCCGGGACGTCGCTCCCTTAAGGTGGTGAGGATGTAAAACCCATAAAAATAAGGTCATAATTTAATTCTATTTTCAATTATTTTGAAGTATTTTATAACGTTAAATATTATTATGTTTAACGGTTTAAGTTGAAACCGATATTAAATATTATATTTTAATATTTTGACGAGTAACAACTAGTGATCGCGATACCGACAGATGCCAAAAATTTTATATTTTATTATCGATCGTTTCGATATTTAATACTTTCGACGATATCGTTTTAACTACGTATCAAGTCGTTATATTTTTATTTTTCGTGTGCGTTTAAACTTTTTAGTATTTTTACGAAACCCGAGTCTCGTAAATATTTCAAAATTTACGATTTACATGTTCTACCCTTTTAAACTATTTTATTACATTTTGGGCCAAAACTATCACAAATTGGCAAAAACTACCCTAACCTTGGACTATATATACAATTTCCACTAGCACCATTTCATTAAAAAAATCATTAAAACAAAAATTTCTTCTTCCTCTCTCCTTTTTCTCCAAAAACCATACACCCCTTTCAACATATACATCAAATTTTCTTGATTTCTTGTTTGAATCATCAAAAACCAATCAAAGTCCCTATCCTAAAATCATCTTGTGAGTATTTTGGTACCATTTTTATCCACATGCAACCATATAAATTTTTCAAGAAAAGTTGGTTATGTTTGATCCAAATTTGTTGTATGCATGTGTTAGTAGTGATGATCAAAAGATTTTCATGCTATGTTTTTGTTAAAAAGTTGATTTTTAATTTTTGAGTTTTTGATTTTGATGATGATACAAGTGTTAGGAATGGTTTATGATGATATTAGGGGCTTAGGTTGATGATAAAAGTTGTTAGAATTCATCAAAAACTTGATTTTGTAAGAGATTTTAATAGACATTTTTGGGCAGTAGGTTTGAGGCCATTTTCGAGGGTCTTAAGTCTGGATATAGGATGATATTATGGGATTATGTCGTAGAGAATTTCGTTAGCTTCTATTTGATATAAAGTAGGCCTTCCAACTCCAAACGAGGTGGAAGATACACTAGTTTGATTTTCTTGTACCGGGAGACGAGTGTCGACACAATCCGAAAATTGTTGTCGATATTTGGATCGAATCTCGGGGACTATAAAATGAGTTTCAAAATGATTCAAGGGCTGTTCTCAGGCTCCAAGTTTAGCATTTTGAGTCTATTTTTAGAATCAAGTGGCGGTTTTACAAATGGAGTTGTTTAGAATGGTCAAAATGGTTTCGTAAGTCAAGGTCGCTAAACTGTCCGGATTTTGTGATTCAATGATGAGTCGGGCAGGGAACTTTAGAAGTAAAATATTTTAATGGGCTTTTGAGAGGACTTTCTACATATAGTAAGTGATTTCTCTGAGTAGTATCATAAAAAGTTGATATGTTTAAGTATGGAAAAACGGCTTGGACATTCGGTATGTTCTGGCAGATTTTTATTAAAGACATAGAATAATAAAATGAATATATAGGAGAGTGTAATAGTATCACTTGTATCGTTTTCTCTCGAGTTTGTCGTGATTATATGAGTCGAGTTTTATATTCTTATGTATGGTTTATTTCTCGAGTCTATTATTAATGAGCGCACCTCATTTTATAGGTTGCGGTTCTCGTGTTTGAAAGGCATCATCTATCGTCGGCGATCGTCTCATTACCACTATTGGCTAAGGTGAGTCTATAGCCTCGCTTTATACTAGTTATTAAATGATTTTAAACCCGCGAGGGGAATACATGTTTTATAAACTTAGAACACAAGATTTTTATGGTATGCTTTGTCCCTTTATGAATGGACCCGTGGTTGCCTTTAAATAGCATTAAGTGATTGCCTTTGTTAAAACCTCAATTATGGACCATTAATTAACCTATGATGGGGTAACCGCTAGTACAATTAATAGATCTATGGGGGAAGCCGCCCCGGTTCAGTTTTTGTGGACTTGTCATAGAAGCATAGGCCCGACCTCCACACTGTTTGAGCATATTGTATTGAAAAGTCAGGTATACGACAATGTACTAATAATCTGGAGGTAACCGACAATTAATAAATCTCTCATCTTATTAGACTGATATGGGAGTGTCTAAGGGCTCGGTTCCATGAGCTTATTGCAATTTATGCTATATACAATTATCATTGTTGATGCAAATTATTATTTGATGCTTATAAGCATGCCACAAACTTATAATCTTTGCTTGTGTTCAAATTGATTACATAAACCTATAGATTCACTCGGCATTTTTGCTGATTGTTTTACTCACACGTATTTCAGGTAATCAAGAAGTGGAAGCTTGGAGGTCACGAGAATGAAGTTGTGCACTGCTTTTGTTGTTCAAACTCTTTGATTTATTTATCGTTCCATTTTTAAAACAAACCAATATGTTGTTTTAATTTATCTTTTGGTAACGATTACTTGGGACTACGCTACTCTGACAAATGTTTTAGGAACGATAAATCTAAAACGTCTCTTTTCGAGTCGTTATTTATAAATTATGTGTTGTTGTATCATTGTTTAGCACCCAAAGATGTATTCCGCTGCGTGTAAATTTGGGGGTGTTAAAGAATATACGCTCATGCGGAATAAAAACTGAAAAAGCTTTATTCGGAATGTTTAAAAAAAACTGACTCGGAATATTTCCTTAAAAACCTTGATGCGGAATGTTTCTACTCATCCGGAATATTGATTATTCTGGATGAACGAATTGATCCGGAATAAAATTTGTCATCCGGAATAAGGGTTGATTCGGAATAAAAGAGTTGATCCAGAATAATTGATTATTCCGGATGAAACGCTTTGATCCGGAATATAAAATATTCCGGATGAACAATCTTGATTCGGAATAAAAGTAAACAGTGCTTGATTCGGAATAAGTAACTGATCCGGAATAATTAAGAAAAGTGGTTGATTCGAAATCTGGGCAAGGTTTTGAAGACGAAGAACAGTAGGTAACAGAAAAGACGATTTTGACTAAAATCACCAGGTTTTTAACCAAAACTTTTAACGAAACTAACCATGAATCATCTACTAATGGTAAACATCAAATCAAAACACTAAAAACATAAAACCCATTTACTTTTGAAATTTAAAATCAACCAAATAAGAACTTTAACTTTAAATCAAAAAGATGAAGATGAACAAGATTAATGGAAAGATTATATTGATTGATTAAGGTAGAGTAAACAAAAGGAAAGATCAAAAACTTACAAGATTAAAGATTCAACAAAAATGAAAAATCACCAACACCTTAATGGTGTTGGCTTCCTATGAAAGAAAATAAAAGAAACTGGAATGAAAACTAGTCTAATGTGTGGGAGGGATGTCCTATTTATAGGAGGTGTAGTTGGTTGGTGAGTGGGATTTCTTCCTTTCTTTTCGTCTTCTCGTCTTTTCAGTAAAGTTGACGTTTTCGATTCTGATTCGGGATTTATCGACGATTAAATTCAACTCGTCTTTTAATTTCTTCGTTTAATAGACTTGAGTTCCTTCGACATATGTAAATCTTCCATCTTTGGTCTTTTTCTTCGATAAATCTTCAAATAGTCCCATTGACTTCAATCTTTTGCATCTCTTGGACAATAGACTTCGTCTTGAGTCTTTTTCTTCGATAAACCCCGTGCAATCCCATGTTTTCTTCAATATTTATCTGGTTGGCTCTGAAAACACAACAAACACACAAACCACGCATAATTCCAAACAAATGACATTAAATACGCGTTTTGGTCTTGCTTTAGCAAGAAATAAGTGGTAAAAGGATGGGTGTTTTCACACTTATCAAATCCCCTACACTTAACCATTGCCATGCCCTCATGCAATGCTTAGTGATAAAGCAAGTATACACTTTTCTCATAATCAATCAACCTTGGCCTTATTAATATACTACTAAAACAAAAATTAGAGTACTAAGAGAAATTAAAACTTTAAAGGAAACCAAAGGATAGAAAACCATTTTCACTTGAAAATAGCTACATGGAAATACCTTGCAAAGAGATCTAAGACTTACATTAGGTCTTCGGTGCTGCGAAGATTCATCACCCTCAAGTTTCACGTTTCCCAAACTAAGCTTAAAAACAAGATCATTGTTATTATAAGTTAGCAAATAAAACACTTACACACATGGCTTAATTATATGCTTAAACTCCCGTATTCCTAGGTGTATCTCTTATATTTTATTTTTGTCTTAGAATGATCATGAAGATGCATTTTTGGGACTTATTGCGATAGTTTATTTAGGCTGAAAGCAAAGTAGGACGATTTGATTAATAGTTAGCTAAAGGACAAAATCTCTTAAAATTGCTTCTTAGGATATCAAAAAGTTCATATCTTGGCGTAACTCGCTTCACGATTTGAGACCTTTCTCGGGCCGATATTTGGCATGTACTTCATACTTCATATCTTAAGAGACGTTCTTGAGATAATGGTCTTCTCTTCGTAATAGAGTTTCTTCACTTGTAGACTTTTGAGGGGTACTCCAACTTTGTTGACCACGACTTCATCATTATTTATTCAATCGTTATTTGGGATTTTGAGATACAACGATCCGCCTCCTTTTCGGACTTGGATCTATTTATCCTCATACCTTGTTAGGGTTTTTTCGGATAGACTTCTCCATGATCTTTATGGGAGTTGATTACTTTTCGTCGTGAGTCTTGATCCTTCATATTGACATTGGGAATAATGCTTTTCACATCACCTTGGATCTCTAGCAATAAAATGGAATCCTCATGCCTTGTTAGGGCCTTTTCGGACTCGCCAATCTTCGCGCCCCGCTTCATAAGTTATGCCTTGGCTATGAACTCTTATCATTACCGAGCAACTTTTAAACGATCTTGGGCTAGAAGCTAAGTAACTTTTCAAATCGTACGACCTTACTTATTTCAGATAAATTATTAACAAGTGATGGGAGAATAGGCAAATAATCACACCAAGTGTGCTTGTGCAAGAATACCGACTTATAATTGACTTTATCATTTCTCGTCCTTCATAATTTAAAATCTCAAGTAATGAGACTCGTGGATGCTTAGCCTAATAAACCAACTAAGGTCTACATGGTTAAGGATACTAGCTAGAATAAACTTGGATAAGTCTATTCGGGTTGAGTCAAAATAATCACAACGGGCCTAATATGTCAAAGATTTCAAAACTAGCTACACCACTTTATTAATATTTTTGACTTTAATGCGGGATATATACATATGAAAGCAACGATAAAATTTTAAAAATTACGACTAAATGGCCAAAGTTAATTAAAAATTTGAAAAATGCTGAAAAAGATGATTTTCTGGTTAAATGAAGGCATTTTAATGGAAAAGTCCACTTAAAACTTCGATAGAAGTCCCCCCTACACTTAAGATAAACATTGTCCTCAATGTTTAAGCATGTGGGAAAAGTCTCCCCTACACTTATGACATTGTGCACGTTGGTTAAATCAAGCTAAGGAAGAGACGACTAACGTGATCAATTTCAAATGTGAGTATGAAGAAAATTGAATCACGATAGTTGAGAGATAGAACCGGATTTCGGATAACACGGGAGCACGGTTCTTCAAAGGTTCCAAAAGTGCATTCATCCCTGTAATCACATCACCACACAAACACAAACAACCTATATAGGTCCCCCTACACTTAGGAGGTAAAACGGAAAAGGATAGATACTCGGGTTGCCTCCCGAGGAGCGCTTGTTTTTGATAACCGAGTCACGAGCCTGACTCGACCCAAAATTAGTTCATGGGAAACATGGTGAGGGGTGGAATCATCTCATGAGAGATGTCCTCACCAAAGTACAACTTCACTCGTTGGCCATTCACCTTAAAATTAGGTCCATTAGGTTGAGCGAGCTCGAGAGTATTATATGGAAAAATTTAGGCAATGGTGAATGGACCGGACCAACGAGATTTCAGCTTGCCTGAAAAGATTTTCAACCGAGAGTTAAAGAGTAAAACTTTGTCTCCAACTTGGAACTCTCGGTTTTTAATCTTGGAGTCATGAATGAGCTTAGTCTTTTCCTTATAGATCAAAGAATTTTCATAAGCCTCATTCCGGAGTTCATTCAGCTCATTGAGTTGGATCTTGTGTAGGTCACCGGCTTTGTTGATATCAAAATTAGCCCACTTCAAGGCCCAGTAAGCCTTGTGCTCCAACTCAATGGGGAGGTGGCATGCTTTCCCGTACATGATACGATATGGTGTACAACCAATCGGAGTCTTGTATGCGGTACGAAAAGCCCACAGAGCATCATCAATTTTATCGGCCCATGAGCACGATGCTCTCCCATGGTTCGTTCAAGAATTTGCTTTAACCCTCGGTTAGATAATTCAGCCTGGCCATTAGTTTGTGGGTGGTATGCGGTGGAAAGACGATGATTGACACCATACTTAGCCATGACTCTTGCAAATTGATCATTGCAAAAATGAGTCCCGCAATCACTAATAATGGCACGAGGCACACCGAATCTAGCGAAAAGCGACTTCAAAAAGTTACAAACCACCCTTGCATCGTTAGTGGGTAATGCTTTGGCTTCAACCCATTTAGAAACGTAGTCAACGGCAACAAGGATGTATTTGTTTCCTTTAGATGAAGGGAATGGCCCCATAAAGTCGATGCCCCATACATCAAAGATTTCACATTCTTGTATGAAATTTTGAGGCATCTCATCTTTATGTATGATCTTGCCTTGTTATTGACAAGCATCACAATGTTTAACCATTTCGTGAGCGTCACGATAAATGGTGGGCCAATAAAATCCCGAGTCAAACACTTTTTTTGGAGGTGTAGTTGGGACCAAAGTGACCACCGGTGGGTCCTTTGTGGAAAGCTTCGAGAATGTCTAAAGCTGCCGGTCCATCACCACAACAGCGAATAATCAAATCAGCACATTGTTTGAAGAGATACGGGTCACCCCAAAAGTAAGTCTTAATATCTTTGAAGAACTTTTTCTTTTGCTGGGATGTTAACCCGTCAATGAGAATTCCACCCGTCAAGTAGTTTGTTGCGAATAAATTATAGCCAGTCTACTTGAGCGCTGACAAGAGTAAAACAAGCGTTGACAGGAGTAAAACAAACGCTGATAGATCAAGCGTTGACAAGAAGAAGTCAAGCGTTGATACACTGAAGACAAGCACTGATGGAAGGATATACTCTACGCGTTTATTGTATTCTAGATTACTTCTAGTAAAGATAGGAACAACAATGTATTTTCTATATTTAACTTTACCTAGAATAGTTGATACGTAGATTATTGTACAAGGCTTCTTATATCTATAAAAGAAGACCTTTAGGTTACTTTTCAATATAAGTTTTCATACGTAAACTACTTTCATTGTAAGCAAGTTTGATATCATTAATCAAAGTGGAAGTTTGTTTACATCTCGTGTGTCCTTATTTAAGTGTTAATTCCGCATAGCACTTAGATTGTCATATACATATACAAAGGTTTCTCTAAGTGTATTACTTGATCTAATCTCGTATACATAAAGCTAAATAGATCTAAGTTTGGGATCAACAAGTGGTATTAGAGCTTGTTGAGAAACTTTTGATCTTAAAGAACACAAGAAAACTAAAAATCTCCAAAACCCTAATTTTCTCAAAACCCTAAAACATCATGTCAAATCCATAAATAACCTCCTCCTCCTCACCTTTACCAAACATCAAGATTCCCATGCTTGATGCAACCAACTTTGAATTGTGGAAATTCAACTTTGAGCAATATCTAGGGATCTATGACTACACACTCTGGGAGATTATTGAATATGGAAACACATTCAATAAAGCCCAAATGATTGCTGATGCTATTGCTGGAAGAGCAGCTGTTGCTGGATGTTCAAAATCAGATAAGAGAGAAAAGCCAGATAACGGTAGAGCTGTGTCTGCTGAAGACATAGCAAAGAAAAGGGTTGACATGAAAACCCTAAACATTCTGAATGTCTCTTTGGGACAAGAGAACCAGCATAAATACAGAGGTAATGAATCTGCTAAGGACCTTTGGGCAGCTCTTGAAGTTGCATATAGGGGCAATGAGGATACTAAGGAAGAAAAGAAGAAGCAACTCATGCATGATTATGCTGTATTCAAGGCTCAACCTAAAGAGAAGCTTAGCAGTGTGAGAAGCAGATTGCTTGACATTACAAGAAAATTGTCCTTCATGGGGACACAACTTGGTGATGTTGACATCAATGCTACTTTTCTTAAAAGTCTTAGGAGGCGTGGAAGATTGAGCCAAGATCTACACTTGCCAACAACACTCACAAAAGTTCTACTTTTGATGATATCTACAACAAACTGAGGCTGTTGGAAGATGAAACTCTTTTGGAGCATGGAAGCAAGTCTACCAACAGTAAGATGGCCTTCTTTTCTCATAGTGAAGGTCAATTCAATCAGAAGGACTCTTACATGCATCCAGTTACTGGATCATCATGTGTCAGCGCTGGAACATGTCCTGTCAACGTCTCATATATGGACGCTGACACATACAAAAATGACTCACCAAGAGTTAAACCTGCTGGTTTGGATCTGGATATTGTATGTGCTTATATTGCTTCTTTGCCCAATGGTTTAGTGATTACATATGAGGACCTTGAGTAGATAAGTGATGAATACTTGGAAGAGATGGATATTAAGTGGAACATGGCTCTTGCTAGTATAAGAGCAAACAGGTGGAACAAAAGGTTTAAGAAGAAGATGACCTTCAATGCAAAGGACACAGTTGGATTTGATAAATCCAAAGTTGAGTGCTACAACTGTCATCGTATGGGGCATTTCATGAGGGAATGTAGATCTCCTAGAAGATCTGATGCTGGCAAACCCTCAAGCCAAATTGTTAAGGCTCAGGATCCTAAGGCCATGGTTGAAGTTCAAGGAATTGATGGTATGGGATGGGATTGGAGCTAACTGGCTAAAGATGTGGAAGAGGATAAAGATTTGGTGTCTAAGATAGAAGAAGAAGAGCATGTTCAATATGCTCTCATGGCACACTCCTCCTCTTCATCTGATAATGAGGTATACGATGATGCTTTTTGTAGTAAAGGTTGTAGGTTAAATACTGAGAGACTTAACAAAGAGGTGTTAAGATTATTAGATGATGTTAGTACTGAGCGATGCAAACTGTCTAACTATCAACTAGCTCTCACTCAAACTGAGAAAACAGTTTCTGAATACAAGAAAATGGAATTTGACTTAAAAGATAAAATAAATATCTTAAAACATGAGTTGAATACTAGTAATGATATTAGGAGTATCATGGAAAGGGTTAATGGTGAGTTACAGAATAATTTAGATGAAGCCATTAAGAATAAAGATAATGTTGGCCTTAAAATTCAAAGATTTGATAAGGCCACACAAACCCTAGGAGAATGTGTGAGTAAAAAAGGGATCCTAAGGACATGACCGGGATTGGGATGAAAGACTACTCTGTGGTTCCACTACCAGCTGGTGACTTCTATGGTGTCCAACAAAAGGACCTATCTTGGACTTGTTTACCAGAACTCTAAGAGGAGGAATTCATTCCTCCACCAAGAGTTGTCACACCAGTTGAACAGTATCAACAAAAGTTAACTGACTTGAATGAATGGAAGAAAGCTAACCCTACCTTATTTGTTAACGGTGGCTTGTTATGTGAAAGTCCTAATGAGTCAACCCCCATTAAAGTTACAAACCCAATCACTGGTAAGGTTGTTGACCTTGGCTCAAACACTGTTAGAAAACCTAGCATTAAGTATGCAGAGATGTATAGGAATACTAGGTCACCTAAGAGTCAAGTTAGCAATGACGGAACAGTCTTCTTCTCTTCTAGACCTAGGGTTGTGTCTAGAAAAGCCTGGTACACTTGTGGTAGCTTTTCACATTTAGCATATAAGTGTGTCAACGCTTCCAAAGTCAACGTTGTTAGAAAGTCAAACGTTGTCAGACCCAAACCTTGTGTGCAGCAAAGTCCACAAGTTGTTAGACCTGCCCCATTCTTCACTAGAGGGTCTAAAACTCTTAGACAAAGACCATATCAAAAGACAAATACTTGGTCTAATAGGCAATGGGTTTCTGTAGTAAACCCTAGGTTTAACGCTGACAAGGGTAATTTCAGCGTTGACAAGACCAAATCCAACGCTGATAGAAACGTGATCAGACCTAAATATTTGCAACCACAGGGTAAGGGGTCAAAGGCTTCTTCAAGCTTGACATGGAGACCAAATAAAGATCAAAACCCTAATGATAATGGGATTTCAATGACCTGCAACAGATTTAATTACATTTCAAAGGTCATTACAAAACCTATTGGGGTAAACTGGGTATTACATCCAAATAAGGATGAAAATGGGGTTGTTATGACAACTAAGTATGTTCTTATTGAACAACTAGATGAATCTAAGTCTGCTAAGGCTTGGGTTCCCAAAGAAAACTAACTCGTTTTCTTTATGTGCAGGGCATTCAAAAACAGGTCAATGATTATGGATATTGGGATAGTGGATGCTCAAGGCACATGACAGGGAAGGAAGATTATTTGACTAACTTCACTCCCATTAAGGATGGTGATAAGGTTTACTTTGGAGGCGGATATGGTACTATCACAGGCAAAGGAACAATTCTCACCAAGAACTTGCGTTTTGAAAACGTATTTTTGGTAAAGGAACTTGATTACAATCTTTTTAGTGTATCACAAGTTTGTGATAACAAAAATAAAGTTCTGTTTACTGATACTGAATGTTTGGTGTTAAGAAAGGAATATAAGATCCCTGATGAGAAATATATTTACTATAGAACACCTAGACATAAAGACATATATAATGTGAATCTGAATGGGATTAGAATGAATAGCAATATGTCATGTTTTTATGCTAAAGCTTCAGTAGATGAGAGTAATTTATGGCACAGGAGACTAGGGCACATAAACTTTAAGAATATAAACAGGCTTGTGAAACATGGTTTGGTTGATGGTTTGCCTGAAAAAGGCCTTCCACAATGATCACTCGTGTGTTGCCTGTCTTAAAGGCAAGCAGCACAAGGTCTCATTCAAGTCTAAACAGGTGCATTCTAGTACTAGACCTCTTCACTTGCTTCATATGGACCTATTTGGACCAACCAATATAGAGAGTTTGAATGGTAAATCATACTGCTTTGTCATCACATATGACTTTTCTAGGTTTACTTGGACTTTCTTTTTAGCTATGAAGAGTGATACAGCTGACACTTTAATTGATTTTATCACTCAGATTGAGAAGAAAACTGGAAATGAAGTTAAAATACTTATGAGTGATAATGGTGGTGAATTTAGGAATAAAGTGTTAGGTGATTTTTGTGCCAGGAAAGGAATTACTAGGTAATTTAGTGTTGCCAGAACCCCACAGCAAAATGGGGTTGCTGAGAGGAAAAATAGAACCCTAATTGAAGCAGCCAGAACCATGTTCGCTGATGCTCATTTTCCTATAGCCTTTTGGGCTGAGGCTGTTAATACAGCTTGTTATGTTCAAAATAGAGCATTGGTCAACAAAATACAGAACAAAACACCTTATGAGTTACTTTGGGGAAGAAAACCTAATATTGGTTTTCTCAGACCTTTTGGTTGTCATGTAGTTGTTTTAGATACTAGTGATGCCTTAGGTAAATTTAGTGCAAAAGGTGATGAAGGGTACTTCATGGAGTATTCAGTGCAGAGAAAGGGATATAGGGTTTCTCTAAAAAAGGACAAACGTATACTTGAAAGAGTACATGTTCGGTTTTTAGAGAATAAACCTAGTGATCCTGAAAGTGGTCCAAATTGGTTGTTTGACTTGGAACCTTTATCTAGGACTTTAAATTATATACCTGTCACTAATCCAGACATTTTGAAGGTAACTCAAAATGTTGTGGAAGAACAAGTTGTTGATGTTTCAAGTACACAGGTTCATAAAAAGGTTGGATCACAAGCAGAAAAGTCATCTCCTATACAAGAGTATGTCACAATTCCCATATGGACAGATGCTTTTGTTGTTGCTGCTGCTGGAAAAGATAATGGTGGTTCCCAAGTACCACCAGATAACAACATGCATGGTCCTTCAGGCGCTGACAAAGGCAAATCTAGCGCTGACAAGACCAATTCAGACGTTTATGGCTCAGACGTTGACAACAACAGTTCAAGCGTTGTTAGCCCACACGCTGACAACCAAGGTTCAGGCGTTGACAACACTTTTGCACATCTTTTCTCTTCTACTTTTGAACAGGGTAAACCTTCCAATTTATATGAAGAGGTTCATCCTCATGTTGATGCAAGAGAGTCAGAAGAAGAAGATATTGGCAACTTGGAGAATGAGATTGAAGACACCAGACTTTTTGAAGGTGGCGTTCTCACTTCTACTATGAAGAATCACCCCACTTCTCAAATCATTGGCGATATTATGACTCCTGTTAGAACCAGAAGATCTCATCAAGGCCTTGGTGGATTTATTGCCAATATTCACAAGAAGGTTGATACCCCTCTTGTGCAAGCATGTTTGTTTGCCTGTTTTCTGTCACAACAGGAACCCAAGAAGATATTTGATGCTCTCAAAGAACCAAGTTAGGTGGAAGCAATGCAAGATGAGCTTCACCAATTTGCAATTCAGGATGTTTGGGAGCTGGTTGATTGTCCCAGATATGTCAGACCTATAGGGACAAGATGGGTTCTAATTAACAAGAGAGATGAAAGAGGTATTGTGGTCAGAAACAAGGCAAGATTAGTAGCTCAGGGATATACACAAGAGGAGGGGATAGACTATGAGGAGGTCTTTGCACCAGTTGCAAGGATTGAAGCTATTAGGATCTTTTTATCCTATGCATCCTGCATGGGCTTCACTGTCTATCAAATGGATGTCAAGAGTGCCTTCTTCTATGGAACAATTGTTGAGGAGGTATATGTGATACAACCTCCTGGTTTTGAGGATCCAGAGAATCCAGACAAGGTGTATAGAGTCAAGAAGGCTATGTATGGACTTCATCAAGCCCCAAGAGCATGGTATGGTACTTTGTCTACTTATTTAGTGGACAATGGATTCAAGAGGGGCACCATAGATCAGACACTATTTACAAAGAAGAAAGGTAAGGATGTGTTGCTTGTTCAGGTCTATGTTGATGACATCATTTTTGGGTCTACTGATCCAAAGATGAGTGAGGATTTCTCCAAGCTTATGACAGACAAATTCAAGATGAGTGCTATGGGGGAGATGAACTTCTTTCTTAGGTTACAAGTTCAGCAGAAAGAAGATGGTATCTTCATCTCCCAGGATAAATATTTGGTAGAGATCTTGAAGAAGTTTGGTTTTTCTCCACATGAAAAGAGGGCTACTACTCCTGTGGATAGAGAACACACTTGGGGAAAGATTGGAGATGGAAAGGATGTTGATGTCAGGCACTATAGATCAATGATTGGTTCATTGATGTATCTCACCGCCTCTAGACCTGACATCATGTTTGTTGTGTGTGCTTGTGCACGCCATCAAGTGACTCCCAAAGAATGTCACCTTTATGCTGTCAAGAGGATCTTTAGGTACCTAAGATGCTATCCTAGTCTTGGTTTGTGGTACCCAAAGGATTCACCATTGGAGCTGATTGCATATTGAGACAGTGACTATGGATGTGATAAGTTTGATAGGAAATCCACAACTGGTGGATGTCAGCTTCTTGGGAGCAGGTTGATATCTTGGCAATGCAAGAAACAAACAGTGGTGGCTAATTCTACAACTGAAGCAGAGTATGTGGCTGCAGCTGCTTGTTGTGGATAAGTTTTGTGGATTCAGAACCAGCTGTTAGACTATGGGTATAATTTCATGCATACCAAGATATTTGTTGACAATAACAGCACACTATGCATTATTAACAATCTTGTACATCTTTCTAAAACTAAACACATCTAAATTAGACACCATTTTATAAGAGATTGTTTTGAAAAGGGTTTAATACAATCAGATAGGGTTGACACAGAGGAGAATGTGTTAGATTTACTAACTAAACCTTTTGATGTTGGAAGGTTTCAATACTTGGTAACAAGTATTGGAGTGATCAATCTCACATAATATGTGTTTTGAAGTCTTTTTGTAAAAATATGTACAAGATAATGCATTGTTATTGGTCTTTTTGAGGATTTAGATTTTCCACTATATTTTTCTAACACTGACAAAGGTTGCTTGAACGCTGATAAGTGTTTTTGTGACGTTGTCGGCAATATATTTGTCTCACGCTGACAAAGCTTCCTTCAACGCTGACAAGTGTTATCGGGGCGTTGTCAGCAACAATTTTAGTTTTGTGGTTTTCAATCTAAATGTGCAGGTGGTGTTAGCAGTATACCATTGGATACAGAGTTGCTTATGGATCATTGAAGAAGCATTTGGAGATGTTTTTATTTATGGATGATGGTTGGAATTTTTAATTCCTATCTTGACATAAATTTTTTATGTTCATGCATATTTTTAGCAACATATGTATCATAGTTTAAGGGGAGGTTTTAGGAACCTTTAGGATGTTTGGGTATCCATATGATACTCTTATCACAGTTCTAGATTGTGTCCACAGGTGAGTATGAGTTAGTTTTACTAAATCATGAGGCACTGTAGCATGCAAAGTTGATATACTATGCATGTTGCCAAGACAATTTTGGCCTAGAATTGGTTGTGGTCTGCTGGGAGACTTGAGAATGCTTTTGTCATGGGTTTTACCTGGGAGTAACAAGGGATTTTATAAGGTAACTTAGTTGTTAAGAATTTTGGTTAGCAAGGGACACTAGAGGACTGTTATGTCTATCTTGCATAAGCAAGTGTGCATAACTGGACAGTGCTTGCCGCCCTATAATAATTATCAACTTTTTGGTTATCTTCTCTAGGATAAATTACTTTGTTAAGGTCATTTTTCATTTTTATAAATTTTTATTTTTGGACGCTGACAATTATTTTTCCAAGCGTTGTTGTGACCAATTTAGACGCTGACATGGCTTAGACAAACGTTGACAAGAAAATAGCCGTTGGGCGTTGATGGGTTATTTTTGACCATTGACACTCGATGGGACCTACCCAGTTGTTACTTCTTGATATATTTTTAGGCCGTAATTTTGGGAACAGATAACATTCATTTAATGCATGAGATAAAATTATTCTCTTTCAGTATTTTCATGATTACATTTTGAAAATACTTGCCTATTTTTGGACCAATCACATGCATTTTATTCTCCTATATATTTGGCTCCTATTTTAAACAGGGTACCTATTATTCTTGTCTAACACAATTTTCTCCTATAAACTTCATCTTTCTCAATCATTCAAACAGCTTATAACAATGGCACCAAAGTTTAAACCATCTGATTTGGAATTGGGGTTCAGAATTCAACACAACATGGTCGTGTATCTTGAAGTTGATGATGCTCTGTTTCCCCAATACACGCAAATGGTGGCGTATTTGAACGCATCCCCTCTTAGGTATGCTCTTTCTCATGCTCCACATAATTCCTGTCACACATATTAAACAGTTTTGGAACACTGTCAGTTCCTCAACAGTTAATAGAGTGACTACATTATCTTCTATTGTTCATTGGAGAACATGGGTGGTTACTGAAGCTTTGGTACGCCAAGCTTTACATCTTGATGATGTTGATGGTATAACCACCCTTCCCATTAGTGAAATAGAACAAGGACTAAGTGATTTGGGTTATCCTTTTCCTGATGAAGGAACTTTAAATAAATATCATAAAAATGAGTTTCCCCCAGCCTGGAAGTACCTAATACATGTCCTCCTACAATGTTTGAGTCCCAAGTAAACTACACACAATGAGATCAATAGGTCTATTGCAAGTGCTATTGTGTGTATTGCTACTGGGCAAAAATTTAATTATTCTAAAATGATTTTTGAGGGCATGTGTAAAAATAAAGGGAACAAAATGTCTTTAGCTTATCCCAGATTTTTAAAAATGGTTTTTGATGTCCAAGGATACTGCACCAGGGATCATGATGACTTGTATGAGATCCCTGTGCAAAAGAAAGTAATTTTTATAAAGATGAACTCACCCCCACATCGTGACCTACCACTAACCCAAGCTATGGTTGCTGTCATTGAAGCAACTCAACCCCAACCAGACCCCCAACCCCAAATTGATCCAATACCTGAACCTTTACCCTCACCACAACATATGCAAATTGACCAAGAACCCTTCGACGCTGACACATTCAATGTTGGCGTTGATGTGCCTATTTCAAACATTGACACAAATCCCTCACAGACCCAAACACCCCTTAACCAACCCACATCCACCCAATCCACATCTTCTTCTCCCCCACCACAATATAGGTTACAAAAACGCCAAAGGACTACTGGAGTGTTCTCCTCTAGTGGTCCTAGCCATGTAGCAGAGAGAACCACCACCACAAGTGTGGTTGGTGCTATGGATTAGGCTGGGACTATTGGTTCTGGCTTAGAAGCTGGCCAAGGCAGTCCTACCATAATTAAGACCTCATCCATGCCCAATGAATCTAACTTGGGAGGTCAAATACCCATTTTAGACGAGGGAAGATTGGAACCAATGACTTTGATGGAATTGACGGCAATCTACATGAGCTTGCAAAAGCAAAATGCAGAATTGGTACAAGTTGTCAGCACACAAGGCCTTGAACTCAAGCAATTGAGGGAGAGGATTGTTATTTTGGAAACAGCTGAGTCAAGGAGAAGGCAAACAAGGGTCCTTTTATCTGAGGAGGATTCTTACAAAGGGGAGGAAGCTGCTACAGAGCCTGTTAATTTGAGTGATAAAGGCTCACATGAAGCTGCTATAGAACCTTTTGTTGAGAGTGGAAAAGATTCATATGATGAAGAATCTTTGGGCGTTGCTGAAGCCCTTACTGGTTTGAAGAAATAGACAGGTTTTGATACATCTCTAGTTGCTCCTACCAACTTAAATTTGTCATTTACAGTCATGTTGGAGGAAATTGCAAGAGGCGCTGAGACAGGTACATTGGGCGTTGACAAGACAGATTTGAACGCTGATATGAGTATTTTGGGCGCTGACAAAGCAAAAGTGAGCGTTGACAGACCTGCAAATGAGGTTGATGTATTCCAGTCATCATCCATCATCAAAGAGGTTTTTTCACAGGTATTACCATCTACCTTACCAACAATTGATCCATTAGATAAGGGTAAGGGTATTATGGTAGAAGAGGTTGTTCCAAAGAATGCAGCACAAATTCAGTTTGATAGAAAGTTGGCTGCACAAATTTTGGAACAAGAAAGAAAGGAGGTGAGAGAATCACCTTTTGTTGTCACTTCAGAAGAACAAGAAGGAAGTGATGAAGCTAGTTCAGACTCAAGTGTTATGATCATAGAACAACCAGAAAGACTTGAGTATGGTGATGAGCTGGCCAAGGAGAAATTGAATGAATTGAAATTGCAGGTCTATTTTGATATGCCAGAGGTGGTTCAGATGTACCATGCTTGGGAAGATAGGTGTATGGAGAATCCACACTTGACCATTTCAGATCAGATATGGGTTTGGAGATTCTTCTCAGAGTACAAAAGGATTGCAAGGTCATTCTGAAACACAAAGCAAGCAATGTTCTCTCAAATTTGTAAAGGGATAGAAAGGAGTTGTACTTCATGCTCCTCAGATGTCATGGAACAGGGTGGACTTATAAGAAATTGACTGGATTGACATTTGAAGAGTTGGAATGTAGAGCTTATCCCATTTGGGTTAGAGTGCAGGAAGCAAACACTCTAAGACTTCTTTCTGATGAATGAAAAGAAGAACTTGCAGGGGAAATGGAGCTTAAAAAGGCAATGTTTGTTCCCAGACCAGTGAAAAAAAGAGTTCCTCTTGATTTTCCCAAAGATATGGATCCGTTACATCCAAGTGAAGCTATTATAAGAAAGAGCCTCAAGCTCTCACCAATAGAAGCTTCAGATATGGTACAAGTGTTACCACTTGATTCCAGAAACCCTATTGTAATCTATGAAGAAGATGAATGTGGGTTTTGGAAGATTGGCAGGTATGGAAAAGAGGTTCACACTTTAACCACCCTTATATCTTTGTTTGCAAGTTTTGACAGAGAAGACTTGGTAGACCTATGGAGGTTGTTAGAGGCCAAGTATGAGACTAATGCACCAACTTCAGTCAATGGAATAAAACTGTGGTCCACATTCAAAAGAATGTGTGGACCAAGAGATGAAGATCCTGCTATTTGGAAGGATCTTGAAGATGACCTCAGTGGTCTTCAATGGAGATTGTATTCAGTTGTTGGTGTTTATTATTTGAGTTCTACAAAGTTTGCTGAGTATCTACTTGTAGATGGTCAGTATTTCATGTCCAAGAACACATAGCTAGAAATTGATTATTCATGTGACGTGGCAAAAGATTTGATCAGATTTATTTATTACCAATATGAGAAGGTTTGTAAGATTCCTCCTAGTCCTTAATGTTTATTCAGAAACTTGATTACTAGAGTAGATATCATGTTTAGGGGAGGATTGTTGGGAATAAATTATAGTCAGTCTACTTGAGCGCTGACAAGAGTAAAACAAGCGTTGACAGGAGTAAAACAACCGCTGACAGATCAAGCGTTGACATGAAGAAGTCAAGCGTTGATACATTGAAGACAAGCACTGATGGAAGGATATACTCTACGCGTTTATTGTATTCTAGATTACTTCTAGTAAAGATAGGAACAACAATGTATTTTCTATATTTATCTTTACCTAGAATAGTTGATACGTAGATTATTATACAAGGCTTCTTATATCTATAAAAGAAGACCTTTAGGTTATTGTTCAATATAAGTTTTCATACGTAAAATACTTTCATTGTAAGCATGTTTGATATCATTAATCAAAGTGGAAGTTTGTTTACATCTTGTGTGTCCTTATTTAAGTGTTAATTCCGCATAGCACTTAGATTGTCATATACATATACAAAGGTTTCTCTAAGTGTATTACTTGATCTAATCTCGTATACATAAAGCTAAATCGATCTAAGTTTGGGATCAACATAGTTTGCAATGTCCGCAAACCACGGGGCTTCATCATTACTCGAGTTGATAGACATTAAGGTCTCCAGGGGAAAAGAGTCATTGATCTCTTTGTTCGGATGATCCCCTTGATAAGGATCCTCAAGTCTACTGAGATGATCCGCGGCTAGGTTTTCGGCTCCCTTCTTATCACGAATTTCGATTTTAAATTCTTGAAGTAGCAAAACCCAGCGAAGAAGTCTTGGTTTGGAATCTTGTTTAGTTAACAAGTACTTCAACGTGGAATGGTCGGTATACACGATGGTGGTAGAAAGGACAAGATAGGGGCGGAACTTTTCAAAGGCATAGACAACAGCTAAAAGCTCTTTTTCGGTTGTCGTATAATGCAATTGAGCCCCCGTCATTGTCTTGCTAGCGTAGTGGATCGGTTGGAAGTGTTTGTTCACTCTTTGGCCCAAAACCGCTCCAATAGCAAAGTCGCTAGCATCGCACATCAACTCAAAGGGAAGCTCCCAATTAGGGGTAACCAAGACCGGTGCCTTCGTTAGCTTATCCTTAAGAAGGTTGAAGGATTCAATACACTCTTTGGAAAAGATAAAAGGAGTATCTTTTTCCAAGAGGTGGGTCATCGGGCGAGCGATTTTAGAAAAATCATTGATAAAGCGACGGTAGAAGCCCGCATGACCCAGGAGACTTCTCACACCCTTCACGGTTGAAGGTGGAGGCAATTTAGCAATAACATCGACTTTAGCACGGTCCACTTCAAGACCAGCTTTAGAGATTTTGTGTCCTAGCACGATGCCCTCTTTTACCATGAAATGGCATTTTTCACAATTAAGAACAAGGCGAGTGTCTTCACACCGCTTAAGCATACGTTCTAAATTGGCAAGGAAAGCAGAGAAAGAATCGCCATAAACCGAGAACTCTTAAACAAAATATTATCCCCCGAGGCACTATTTAGTGAATCTTGGTCATTCATGCTTAAACCATTGTAAAAAGTGTTAATTTGTTGCACTTTGGTAAAACCATGTTGTGGGCACTTTCTTAAAAGTTCTTTAAAACGGTCCCAAGATTCACTAAAAGTCTCGTCGTACTTTTGTTCAAAATTAATAATTTCATTCCGCAAAGCGGTAGTACAAGAGGGTGGGAAAAAGTAGTTTATGAATTTGGTCTCCAAGTCCGTCCACGTCAGAATACTTTGTGGCGGTTCCTTTGCAAGCCAATGCCAGGCTTGTCCCTCTAAGGAGAAAGGAAAAAGTTGTAAACGAATTACCTCTTGTGGAACACCATTGAATTTGACCATATTTGTGAGTTGTAGGAACCGTTTGATGTGGTCATGAGGATCATCAATGGTACGCCCCAAGAATGGTTGAGAAGAGACCATCTGAATAAAGCCGGATTTGAGCTCAAATTTGGTGGCTGCAATCGCGGGTATGACAATTGGATCGTTGTTGCCCTCTACATGTGCTTGCAAATGTTCAATCATCGGGCGATTGTCCGGTAGAGGTTCATTGTTGTTATTATTCATGTTGTTTTGAGGTGGATTATTGTTGTTGTTGTGTACACCAGCCATGTCTATGTTATCGAGAGTCTCGGGCTCTTGATAAGACGTTGACCGAGTGCGCATACACCTGCAAAAGAACTAAAAAAGCAAACAATAAATATTTTTGGTTTTTTATGTTTTTTAATTTTTTTGTGTTTTTGAAAATTTAATATTTTTAGGGTTTTTGAAAATTTTTGATGATGAAAAAGTAACGTTCACGGCAAAGGATCCCAAAATCTAAGTTCTCACAAAAAACTGTTAATCTTTACGAGAAGAACCGGCAGCGGCGCCATTTGATACTTGAGTTTTTGCATGGGTTCAATTTTATATTCTTGGAATCTTCTCGAATTGATCACGGTTCAAAGTGGAATAGTTGTTCTTGGTTACGAAAAGGGGGTTGGTTTTCTAATTTACTAAAAAGGATTAAATGCGTAAAGTAAATAAAGATAAACTAAAAGCAATTAATAAGAATAAAAGTTGAATTAAAATAAAACATGAGTTAAAATAGAACAGTGACAGTAAATACCCTTACTAAAATTTAGGCTTGATTCGGAATGCAGACCTTGATCTGGAATATAACTTTTATTCGGAATAAATCAGACAAAAATTCTTCATTCGGAAAATCTTACTCATGCGGAATATCTTTGCTTCATACGGAATATCTTTGCTGACTCGGAATAAAAGGGGAAAAAGCTTGATTCGGAATATACGCTCATGCGGAATAAAAACTGAAAAAGCTTTATTCGGAATGTTTAAAAAAAATCTGACTCGGATTATTTTCTTAAAAACCTTGATGCAAAATGTTTCTACTCATCCGGAATATTGATTATTTTGGATGAACGAATTTATCCGGAATAAAATTGGTGATCCGGAATAAGGGTTGATTCGGAATAAATGAGTTGATCCGGAATAATTGATTATTCCGGATGAAAGGCTTTGATCCGGAATATAAAATATTCCGGATGAACAATCTTGATTTGGAATAAAAGTAAACAGTGCTTGATTCGGAATAAGTAATTGATCCGGAATAATTAAGAAAAGTGGTTGATTCGGAATCTAGGCAAGGTTTTGAAGACAAAGAACAGTAGGTAACAGAAAAGACGATTTTGACTAAAATCACCAAGTTTTTAACCAAAACTTTTAACGAAACTAACCACGAATCATCTACTAATGGTAAACATCAAATGAAAACACTAAAAACATAAAACCCACTTACTTTTGAAGATTAAAATCAACCAAATAAGAACTTTAACTTTAAATCAAAAAGATGAAGATGAACAAGAATAATGGAAAGATTATATTGATTGATTAAGGTAGAGTAAACAAAAGGAAAGATCAAAAACTTACAAGATTAAAGATTCAACAAAAATGAAAAATCACCAACACATTAATGGTGTTGGCTTCCTATGAAAGAAAAGAAAAGAAACTGGAATGAAAACTAGTCTAATGTGTGGGAGGTATGTCCTATTTATAGGAGGTGTAGTTGGTTGGTGAGTGGGTTGTCTTCCTTTCTTTTCGTCTTCTCGTCTTTTCAGTAAAGTTGACGTTCTCGATTCTGATTCGGGATTTGTCGACGATTAAATTCAACTCGTCTTTTAATTTCTTCGTTTAATAGACTTGAGTTCCTTCGACATATGTAAATCTTCCATCTTTGGTCCTTTTCTTCGATAAATCGTCAAATAGGCCCATTGACTTCAAATCTTTTGCATCTCTTGGACAATAGACTTCGTCTTGAGTCTTTTTCTTCAATAAAACCCGTGCAATCCCATGTTTTCTTCAATATTTATCCGGTTGGCTCTGAAAACACAATAAACAAACAAACCACGCATAATTCCAAACAAATGACATTAAATACGCGTTTTGGTCTTGTTTTTGCAAGAAATAAGTGGTAAAAGGATGGGTGTTTTCACACCTATCAGCCAACAAGAGCCACAGTCAATCTAATGACCGTTATGGATCTGACAAAAGGAACGGTACTGACAATTACCGTAACAACAACAGCCAGTCCAACAACAACAGGTCCCTAACTTCTTAATCTTTTTCTATGTTAAGTTTTTGTATGTTTTTACATATTAACATGTCATCATCATAAACAGGAACTCTGCAAGTGGACGTGACCTTAATGCTAAGGGTCAGCCGTCCAACAACTCGTCTTCATCTGATAAACTATCATTTAAACTTCAGTGCAATCATGTTTATACCAAGTAATCGTGTCTCATGTATATTTCTTATCAGGCTCTCAGGTAGCAAGGGTACCTCCAAGAGGTTACACCTACCCCGTTTGCACGACTTGTAGTCGTAGGCATCTCGGTACATGCCGTAATTAAGCCGGCGTATATTCAAGTGTGGACTACCAGGACGCATGTTGAAAGACTACAAGAGGGAGACACTGCTGGTACTTCTAGTGCTGCTCTTCCTAAGCCACCAGCTTCGGGACGTGTCTACACTACCACACAGGACCAAGAGAATAAGTCCTCAGGTACTATCAACTGGCATCCTCTTTATGAACGGTCATGATGTGTGTGTTTTATTCGATACTGGTGCTACTCATTCGGTTATATCCTCTACATATGCCACTAATAATAATAAAATCCCTACGTCATTAGAAAATATCGTATGTATATCTACGCCTATGCGAGACTCTATACGAATTACCCAACTGTACAAAGATCTTCCGCTAAAATTCGATGACAAGATTCGCACAGTAGATGCACTTCCTTTGGATATGTGCGAGTTTGATCTCATTTTAGGTATGGATTGGTTATCCAAGCATCATGCTACTATCGATTGTCATACTTATCGGGTTATCTTCGGCGATATTCAAGCACCTGAGTACATTCACAATGGTTTTATACTAGGAAAGTCAGTATAAATCATCTCTACGTTAGAAGCTCGTGCATTACTATCTAATGGCTGCGAAGGTTTAATAGCTTCAATTAAGGATATCACTGCCGAAGTTCCATTGATCCAAGATCAACCAGTTGATTCAGAATTTCCTAATGAATTCCCAGAAGAACTTTAGGGTATACCACCTACTCATGAAGTTGACATTAACATCGATCTCATCCCAGGAGTTCAACCAATCTCTAAGGCTCCTTATTACATGGCTCCTATAGATCTCAAAGAGTTGAAAGATCATCTGCAGGAATTACTGGAGCGAGGTTTCATCCAACCGAGTGTATCACCATGGGGTGCACCGGTATTCTTTTTCAAGAAGAAGGATGGTAGTATGTGTGAAAACCATGGTTTTGGGGTTCGTCACTAGACTATTGTTTAGGGTGTTTTGTGTAAATATTTGCTTTTATGTGCTTATGTGTTTATTTTGTGTGTTTGGAGTGAGGTTTGGATATCGTTTATGGGTATATGGTACTCATAAGTAAATCAAGGAACGGTTATTTCATGTTCATGATCTCACAAGGTAGTGACTATGAAATGAGATGGTGTTATTTAGTGGTTTTACGTATACGTATATGTATTATAGAAAATCGTATTTTTACGGTTTAGGGTTTTGCATTTAGGGTTCTCGGAAGAGGTATTTAGTCACGGGAATAATTTACGGGTGGTTTTAAGTCATTTAGGACTTAGTTATTTAGTTTAATTCATATTTCAAGAGTTTTTATTAAACTGTATATTTTTACGTCTTTTATGGTATATGCGTAAAACTGACTAGTTTTATGGTTTTGAGGTTTCGGATTTTTAGGAGCTGAAATAAATTAAGGTAAATTAAGGTATTATTAATAATATATTAATAGTAATAAAAAGAAAAAAAATATAAAAAAAAATATAATAGTCGGTTTTGGGATGCAAGAAAGAGAAGAAAAAGGGAAAAAGGGAACCGGGCTTTTGTATATGGGTCAAGGACTTGTTAGATAATTATATTAAGACTTTTTATTAACCAAAAATACATAAAAATCCCTTGGAGAAAAGTAACAAGTCGACATCTACGGAGTTCTTTTAGGGTTTTCATAATGTTTTTTTGCCTTCCAAAATTCTAAGGAAAAACATTCAATTCTCTTTTCAATTAAATTGTTTTTAATGTTTCCTTAATCAATACATGATGGATCTAGGGCTAGGTTAATTATGAAATATGTAAATTAATGATATAAACGTGATTAGAATAATTAGGGTTCATAAATATATACGGTGATGGTAATTAATTAGGTTAATTGTGTTAAATTCGTTTTTAAAAACTGAACAGAATTTTTGTGTCATTGTTTTGATCATATCTAGAGTTCTAGACACTTTTAATTTGCGATCTTGGTACCCCTGGAAAGGTAATTGAGTTAGCTTTCAAAATCAAGAAAAAAGAACTAAATTGGGGGTCGAGAAGTGGGTCAAAAAAAGGTTACATCAGTCGGGTGTCAAAACAATTTTTGGATCAGCATGTTTTTATTTTATGTTTTGAATTGTTTGGGGTGCTTAGGGTTACATTTGATCCTTCAAACGAATATGGGAGTTGGTTTATATATTATAGGAAGTATCGGCATTGGGGCTAAGAATATGGAGTAGGTTAAGACCCTCTGATCATAACGAACTTTTCATATGTTCAAAATCAATAAATTCTTGATAGATAAAAGTATATATATATATATATATATATATGGAGGCCTTAACAGTATCTTCAAGGTTGCGTACAAAGAGTAGAGTTAGCTAACACATATAAGGGAATATGGTTTCTTTAATAGAGGATGTTAGTTTGGTTAAGGAGGTGTTCGACCCATAGTTTAAGGTATGAAAAAGGGGACTGTTTTGGGTTAAATGTTAACGGGACGAGTTATGAACTAAACTAAGTTAAGGGCTTTAGAGAGAGATGTAATGAGATGCTTATGACATATAAACAGGGTTAAATTGTATGAGAATTTTAGATATCCGTCATAGATTGAAGAGCCATTTTGGTATGTGGTTCATGTCTTGATTGCATACATTTGTGTGTTCAGATTTTGCTAGAATGTGAGTACTTGGAGAAGCTTGTTCAGGTGAGTTTCATAGTCCCATATCTTTTAATGATTTGACTTCCAGATGGGATGGAAGAGACACTGTGTGGTTTTGTAAAGAATGTTGTGAATGTTTTTAAGGTTTGTGATAGACTTGTGTGTACATTATGTGATTAACTGCTATGTGATTCTTGATTGTGTTTATGATTTAGATCGAGGGGACACGTATCGTCCCAGTTATTGTGGTTTGACTTGGTACCAAGGGGTTGTTGACAAGGCGGGGCCTTGGGATTGTATCAAAAGTGAATGGGCGCCTATGGGATCATGGTTATTGGTAAGGCTGGGAGCCTTGGAAATTGTGGTTATTGGTAAGGCTTGGAGCTTTGGAATTGTGATTGTATGGTTAATCTTGAATGGTAGTTGTTAATGCATAATTGTAACACATTGTCCATATGTTCTTTGGTTTATGGTTATTATTCACAGCTTATAACTGATTTGGAGTTAGAGTCTAAACCTATGACTCTCACCAACTTTATGTTGACGTGTTTTAGTGTCTCTTTCAGGTGAGTGTGGTTAAGCGTGAGAATAGGACTGACTATCTAGGAGGCTTAGGATTGCATTTGGAGGAACCCCCTTTCCTCTTAGTCTTTATTTATGTTCGAATAAGTGATACTTTGTGGATACCTATATGTTTGTTATTTGTTAATTGTATGTCTTTGGTAAGAGGTAGGCCTGTTACCTACTTACTTAGACGCCTGCATTGTTTGAGATATCTTCATGACATTGTGTCACCATTTATGATATTTCCATTTCATTTAGTTATTTCTATAGACACGCTATTGTTGTGATGATATCCATACGTCGCGCCCCATATTCCGCCATGGTGGGGTGTGACAGAATGGTATCAGAGACAATTGTTATAGAGAATTAGGTTGCCTACCTAGTCTATAGCTTAAGGATCCCTGCATATAGGCGTCATAAGGTTATGTGTATGGTTTTGATTGTATTTTCGTAAATTTTATTTTTCTGTGAATTTTGACTAGTATGAGTTGAACTGTAGTTGCCCATACTTAGTCACATGTTATTTATTGTTTTTCTTTTGGTATATAAATTACTCTCACAATAGTTGATGAGTTATTTTCTAGTATATAATGTATAGTATTTCGCTTTTGATGTTTAAGTCATGTTCTATAAGAATCATGTGGTGGTTCAAGTTACTAGGAGTAGGTGGATATGAAGGATGTTAACCTATTACCACTCTTATGGGCTACATGACTTATAACTGATTATGTTTTGGTTTTGGTTTTTGTCTATGCTGTTTTAGCTAGACTGTGGATTGATGTATTCCAAGAGTTTGACTATGTTATTTTAATAGATGGAGTTTTGGACCTTATTTTATGTGCTTATGAACTTATGTGAGTAGATGGATTTATGTGTTATATGTTACATTGATTCTTTTAAGTGTCATCATAGGAGGGAGTGCATTGGAGAAAGGGTAGTTGTATAACTATGGTGGCCAACATAGTTATACAAGTACCACAACTTCAATGGGTTCCTAAGTATGATTGCATGAAAGAGGATTAGTACATGCTTGTATATGATGAGATGTGGATTATTGGTATATGTATAGTATATGGGTTTATGTCACGGTTGCCTACGATATGGATATTTTTGAGTGTGTTATTGTTTTGGGTTATAGTCATGTTGTGTGATTATGGGGTCACACGATATGGACTGGTTTTAGTGATGGGTTTTATGCCTTGTGGTAAGATGGTGGTTACTCGTATGAAAAGAAAAAAAATGAGTGTATGACGCGATTGGTTGATCTGACATGTATGGTAACGAGTATGTTTTGGGTGATTTAATAGGTATATATATGTGGATGTATATATACTACTATGTGTTAAGTTATGGTATATGGTCGTTCACTAGTTATTATAACTTGAACGTACCTTGTGTTTGTTCATGTTTTATGGTGTTGGAGTTTGATGGACTTCCAACGAAGTTTTGAGTCTTTTGGATGTGTGTCTACATTCGGGTATGTATTTTTATTAATGCGAACTACTAAATTTTCTTGCAAATAAGTATGGCTAATTATAGGAAAACGATTTTGAAAATAATTTGTAGGTGTATGGTATGGTATCGTGGTTTACATATATTTTTTTAGTTTGTAGAAGTAAGTTATAAAAAAAAGTTGTCATGAATATAATTGGATTAGTCTTCTATGTAACATGTGATAATATATTTTAAAGGGGTAAAGAAACTTTACAATAATTTTCTTAAGTGGAGTTAAATTTTTAGAAGAACTTAACTAAGAGAGAAAGAGTAAAAAAAGGAGATTTTATTATAGTAATGATAATAATAACACCACACCTTGTAAACGTGTAGTAGTTTAGTTATAACCAACCTAAATGGATTATATAAAATAATAATAATAATAATAATAATAATAATATAGAATAAAAAAACATTGTATTTTATAAACATGTATTGGTTTCATAATAACAAGTGAACTAAGTTTAATATGAGTAAACAAGATAATGGTTAGAATAAGATTGTAGTATACTAACTACTTGATATCTTTGATAATATAATGTAGATAAAAGATGAGTTTATGGTTAAAAATGAGTATGATTGATTTTAGTAGTATTGGAGTTTGGTTCTTATAAGAAGTAACTAATTGGGGAGAAAGTTTAAAATTTTCTAAGGTATCGAAATTTGGTAATACTAATCGTGACGAGTCTAAATTTTTCGTTGTTGGCACACTCCATTGATCTTTCGGGTTACATTGTTTTGTTTTCGGTTGTTTTGGCTAGGGTTCGTTTTACCCTATATTTTATTTTGGGACAAGATTGTTTGGAATTCCTTTGGTACACGTCATGGTTGATTTAGTTAGGCGGTTGTGGAAACGTTAGGATGAGAGGATAGAGTTGGGTAGTATTACTTATGGTTAGATATTAGAATGGAGATATGTATTTTGGTTTAAAGTTTGTGTTGAAAAAATGATTAAGATTGGTGAAGTTTTGAAACTTAGGTTGGTTACGGGAATAAGAGAGTAAGTAAAGTTGGTTGATTGGTAGTGGGAACGAGATGTCATGCTATGAGAAGTTGGTTGAAGTACCATTAGGAGATTGATGAAAGTACTAGCGGATGTGAGGGTAGAGTAGAAATTTTCAACTAATGGAAAGATTGGGTAAATAACATGCAAGGGAATTGGTATAGTTATGGAGGCAAGGTAGTAGTAGACACGTGAAGGAAAACATGGATGTGAAAGAACGATTGGTAGGAGGCTGATTAACGGTGAAGTACAACAAGTAAGGAAGAGTGAGCCATTGAGGGGTTGAAGTACCTTTAGAAATATTATGGTAGATGAGTTGAAGTTAGGAGCTACTGCGTAGCGTGAAGTCCTAGGTAACATCATGGAGACGAGAAGGAGTACGTGAAGAGCTACATCGTGAAGCAATGAGCTTAAAGGACTACATACCGGCTGCTAGAAGGAAGCAAGAGATTTCGAAGGAGTCACCGAAGTTGCAAGGACTAGAAAGGTGACAAGCACTATGATGGGAATCTTCGTATGGTTCGTGACGAAGAAGGTCAGATCGAGTACCGGAGTTGAGCTACAAAGAGCTAAACCAGTGGATCGTGATGAACTGAATACATAACATGGGAGATTAAGAACTCGTGGAAGGAATAAGGGGAGTCGAGTAACAACGCGGATAGACTTTTTGTGGAAATCAATACCGAGGGATGAGTAGTGAAGCTGAGTTGAATAAGTTCGTGCAGAAGTGATTAGAGAGTCGGTTTGGTGAAGGTGTTATAAAAGATCTTTGGAAGAGACAGCTATGCATTATCCAATGCATTAGCGATTTCTATAGATTTGATGAATGATGTATGGAATTTCTGTTTGACGGGATAGTGTAGGAATTAGGAAGAACCATGGAAGGAGAGAACCAAGTATTACTAGAAGTTGATGATTGAAGTACCACACGATAGGGGCGATGTCAAGAAGAGAGTTATGAGACCTATATAAGAATTTAGAATATGGCTTAGTTTAGACAAATGGAAACTTATGTTGGTATAAGATGAGAGTGTAATCCGCATGGAATCACAGGAAACTGTGATTTGTCCCTATTAGGAGGGAGTAGGAGATCTGGTAGTGAGGAAAACAAGTGAAGCTACTTGGAAAATTTGGACGTATCGATGACTTGAAAGACGGAAAGCATCAATCGTGATGTATGCCATGAGCCGAAGAAGAAGAAAGAAGTGTGAATAGATGTGAATCATGGATGAAATAGGTCGAGATATGAACCAAAGGTAAAACTTTGGTATAGCCTAATGAGTAGACTAAGGCACTAAGCATGCTAGTATTGTTTTAGTGTGGAAAGGAAACAACATTGACCTATATTGTTGGAGTGGAAGGCTTAGTATCGATAATCGAATGGATGAGGAGTTATAGATGGGAGGTGTCATGGGAGACGAAGGGCTTGGTTTAACTAAGACAAGATGAGGAGCGCTATGACCGTATGCAGCCAACTGTTATCCCAGTATACGTTTTATATGTTTCTATATTGCTTATGTTTAGTTTAGAATACTTATAGCCATATACATGCATGACCAGTTTCACCTAGTTATGGAGGTACCATAACCATAACATTAGAGGCACTGATTTTATGACTTCACCACGGCGGAGTGATTGCTCGTGGCGTCCCTTTAGCTTTTGGCCATTTATATTATATTTATCATGTGGGGCGTATGGGTGCATCCTAGTTACATGTTTTCAGTCAGGATTTCATGGTGAATGTGGTGTGTGCCTTGCATCCTTCACAAGGAGCTGATCCCTCCTACCCAAAAACCAGTATATTAAATTAGAGGCAGCCCCTCTAATTTGCATGATGAGGTCACCCCTCCAAGTATTCATGCACGGTGGATTTTCATGACCTATATTGGCTAATGGTAAAATATGATAATCAGTTTTTACAAGATAAACATAAGGCTTTTCAAACTATAAAACCAGTTTTATGAACATGTTCCAAGTTCTCTAGGACTTATACATTTCCGCTGCTATTCAGTCTTTATTATGTTTAGTCATTCATACTATGTCTATATCCGTGCACTGAGCGTTTTGCTCAGCCGTTACTTTCCTTTCCATGTCCCAAAACGGCAGGTACCCTAGGAGAGACTCGAACATTTGGAGGACGTGCATAGGATGGAAGCTGATAGAGACTTCTTTTCCTTTTTGCCCTCATATACTTATGCTTGTTTAGTCTTTCATTCATTTCTTTTGCTTTATTCTGTTTTGGTCTTATGTTTGGGAACCGATGTTTGATTCCGGTTATCACTATGGTTATGTAATGTTTTAGACATTTATCCTTGTATGCTTTGATGGCACGCCATAATTACGCGTGAGATTCCATTATCAAAATGAGGTGTTACAATTATGGTATCAGAGCCAAGGCTTCGACCTGTAGGCTCTAAAACTTGACCTGTGACTAGTGGGTAGTCACCAGGAGCTTCCTAAGCCAACGTTTATTATTCCACGTATTGATGCTTTCAGTGCATTGTTGTTTTAACCATGATGTTTTCAGCACCTTGAGGTTTTAACCTTGATGTTTTTCATCGATATTGTTTTACTAATATGGATGGACTACTGTCATTCATATTTAGTTATGTGTCATTGTTTCATGCATAATCTTCCTCGTGAACTGTGGCTATGTGGACTGAACCCCAGTAGTTCATAATTAGTCACATAAAATTTTTTTTCTGATAAGTTTTGACATATGAGTTTCATTTATTTATGTTTCATGTATCATTGTTGCAGGGATTATGACTAAGTAATGGTTGGTAAAGGACTGGCCCTATTTAGTCGCATGTGCTTTTATCGAAACTTTTAACCTTGGGACCGACCCATAGGCGTCCCCTCGCACATATAAAGGTTTTTATAAACTACATTGAGCATTCATGCACTGTTTTTCATGCATAAAACTTTTCTCATGATTTATTGGCATAAATTTTTTTTCATGTCCCCTCATAAGTTAATATGTTTTTATGTCAAGTATGTTTTCATACTGTCATGGTTAACTCTAGTTTCGTGCTGATTATGTTATACACTCCTTCATGATAGATGGTTTCATGTTTCTTCATGATAATTCCGTCTTCATGTTGATTACGTCTTACGCCTCTTTTGTTATTTATGCTTTCATGAAAGGCATTGTTGGATTTCATTGAATCCTGCTTTCATGATAGTCATGGTTGGTTTGCACTGACCATACTGTCACGCAAAATCATCGTTGAATTTTGTGTAACCACAATTTAACGTTTTCGATACAACCAGAATGATGTCTATACTAATACTGCCAGGTTATCATGATGGGTTTCATAACCGTTTAACCGATATACTTTCCTTAAATCATGACAAATGATCGACCCCAATACCGATCATTTCATGTGCATTCCATGTGTACTCCATGTACCGTATTCCATGTGTATTACACGTACCTAAATCCATGTGTATTTCACTTGCAATACTTCAGGAGTATTCGCTAGTCGATTCTAAATCATCTCAGGTGTATGTTCACTTGCTGATATCCAACAAGATTGCCGATGCCACTAATAGCTTGGAGATGTTACTAAAGGTTGATGCTGCTGATATTGGGAGACGCTACGAGATGCTGATGCTGTTCACAACCTGGAGCTCATACAAGACGAAGACAAAGGCGTTAGAGCAAAGCAATTGGACGAGAAGATGCTTCACCATCAGACGATTTTCATCAATCATTGTCCCTAATTCTTAGTTACATGTCACACGTCGTTCAGCTGTCATTTCAGCCATATGAGTGCAAACCGGTACGAGCCGGCCACTCAGCTGAATAGTTACATGAATCACGATCATGAGAATGACCGTCAGGGAACTGACAGAGAGGACGATAGTAACCACTACTATGACAGAAACTATCCTAGAAATCGCAACCGAGGCTCTGGCTGCGGACATGATCAGATATACAAATGATCAGTAGTCCAACCGATCCGCCAATTCTGGCATAATAACATAATATTGTAGTTCCAATTGTTTCACATCTCGAGACACATGTCAAGACATCAGTCAAGACAAATGTCTCACGTATACCTTCCGAAGACACATGTCAAGACACCAGTCAAGACATATGTCATGCTTATATTTCCAAGACACGAGTCAAGACACATGACTCACGTCTAATTATGGAACATTTCTAGGAAATTCAGGGTACCCTCCAAGGGTGTATCCATTTTTGTCGGTGCCATGTATTAATCAGGCCACAAGAATTTTGGTACCATTATCGGCGCATCAATGGGGAACTATCACGTTTCCCGATGACACTTTCATTCTTGTAACCATAGCTCATATATTCACGACCATGAAGGACGCCTTTCGTATTCCCGCGTATACGAAGGTATTCCTTCAGCATAATGATGAGATCCAAGCTGCTAACACTTTTCATCGGACAGACACGAGATGGATTTTATCCTAATTATGGACTATGAAGAGCACACCATGCTACGATTCATAATTATGTACAGTAATGTTCAGGCTCCTGAATACATTCAACTTGATTTTTCATCAGGAATATCTATACAAATTATCTATTCTTACAAGCATGTGCGTTGTTAGCCATGGTCGCTAAAATTTTCTAGCTGTCAGTAAGACACGACCACTTAAGTCTTTTACACATAGCCAGTTGATTTATTACAAAATCTTCCTATACATTCCAGAAGAACCTACAAGGAGAAGGATGGTACCATGAGATTATGTGTCGACTACCGTCGATTTAAACAAATCACCATTCATGACTGTTATTCTCCTCCACGTATTGACAACATGTCCAATTAACCTTATAGTGTTAATCATTTTTCCAAGATCAGATTCATGATCATGCTGCCAATAGTGACGAGTGAAAAAGCAGCACATGTCCATGACTGCTATTCGTGCACGACTCGGTCATGTTAGATTTATGATTTTGAATTAGTCTCATCAATGCTCAAACAACATTATAAGAACGTGTTTCCATGAACTCATAAGCAAATTCATCAGTGTTTTCGTTGAGGATAACCTGATTTCCTTTAAGCCTAGAGAAGAACAGGAAGACCATATCTACATTATGTTGCAAATTATATGACAAGAGAAATTTTACCCTAGAAAATTTTCCAGTATCAATTCTGTTAGATTGTAGTGACGCACTGAATCACATTGGTTTCTACGGTTAATCTTACCATGACTCTGCTTATGCGTAAAGGAGAGAACCCTACACTACATTAGGTGTTCTAGAAAATCCTACGCTAGGAGAAGTCTAGATTCAGAGACTCAGAGTTCCGCAACCTTCTATGTATCAAGTTTCTACGAATCAGGATACAGCTACGTCCATATCTATGTACCTGACATACAACAGGCTAAGATAGGACACCAACAGACTGGGATGTTTTCATCATTTGAAATTGTGAATTGGAAATGGGACAAGATCTCCATGGATTTTGGTTACCAGATTAACGCAAACTCAGAAGAAATATGATGCTATTTGGGTTATTGCAAACAGTTTGATCAAGTCTGCAAAATCCTTACATCCGCAAGGATTTCAGAACCAACAGATTGATCGGACATGTTCCAACCAAGGCTCATCCGATCACTTGGCAATCCCTCAGTTATCGGGTCAGAAAAAGATTCGCAATTGTGCTCCTTATTTACTTCACGTCTTCATTCTATTCCACGACTTGCTTTCGCGCTCGCGTTCATGACACTATGGTATCTCGGCTTACGATGTTATGTTCATTTTTCTCATTCTGGGAAGTTTTGAAAGAACTTGAGAGACCAGACCCAAGTTTTTTATAACTCCCTATCCTTAGATAGACGTTTCTCGTCATATTCTATGTCTTACCATGTAGCGTTTGGCGTTACCGCCATTATATTCTTTGTTCACGATATGTTTCACATGTCATGTTCATTCCACGTTCCTCATATCATAATCAAGATACGTTACACGTATCATGGATCACGATATGTTTACTCATACTACACTCGCCATATCTCCATGTAGCACGTTCAAAAATTTTCACGTATCACGTTCAAAATTTTCACGTTTCTTTATGTCTCGCGCATCGTTTCTAATTGTCAGTTAAGTCAGATTGTCTTGCGTCGTAACGTTTCAGTTACCCTTGCACGGTAACTCTTATTTTCCTCGATCGAATTTAGGGGATCTACCTTCCGTTGATAACAAACAATTTCTTCGTATTCCAAGTCAAGGTCAGGAGGACCAAGACTTATCATTAGTGTCAAAATCTTCGGAGAGAACCGTTCCAAGAGGGAGGCCACTTGGAAACGGACAAGTTCATCCGGACTTCTTATCCGTTTTCTCTTATCAATTAGATATGTCCTTTCAGTCACGTCACGTTCCATGTCCTTTCAAGACATGTCTCGTTCCACGTTCCTTCTACCATGTCACCTGTACGTTCATTAATCTTACATACCCTCTCAGTTTGATTCGGGTATGTTTCTCTTTCAGTTACGTTATCTATAATTCGGGGACGAATTATTCTTTTTAGGGGGGAAGAGTTGTAAAACCCGCATGCTTTTACCATGAATAGTACCCTTAAGATCGTACGTACTAGATTAAAACTTTCCTTTTATAGTATGATTACGTTTACGTGTTAGGATTTTACGTATTGCGTACGTGTTAGAACACGATAAGTATTTACTACGCACGAGCACGCAATAATTATTTGACAATAATTAATCACGAACATGCGATCATGAAAACATGAACGTATTAAATCACGAACTATTATTCGTTATGTATATATATTTATTACGAGCTTAAATAAATATATTAGGTCACGGTAACTATCTAACGAGAACACATTAAACGCGAACACAAATAATCACGAACGAGTAGTTAATCAACGAGACACGGAAAACGATACGGGTACCCCATGTGGGGCCCCTACCCGCGGCTACAAGGGAAAGATGGGCCAAGTCCATCTCAATTTTTACTAAGGAGGGTAAAAGGAAAAACAACTACTCATTTTTCACTTCTACAAAAGATTTTACAAAAACCTAAAAGTTCTTCCTCCTTCTTTTTTTTTTCTTTTGGCCGCCACCCTCAAACACACCAAAGGAGGTGTTTATTGATCTTTGATCTTAGACTTGGTTATAGTGTTCGTGTTTGTTCATCGTTGTTTAGATCCACGCATTCGGTAATTCTTTTAACCCTTTTCTTTTGATTTAATCTTTTAAATAATTAAGAACATGATATGTTTTTTAAAAAAACCTAATTAAATCATAGTTCTAACATGAAATTGGGTTTGGAATAAATCAAAAGGGAAGTTTTAGGGGTGTTTGTTCTTGGCCGCCGCCTAAACCGAACCCGAGAGGGTCTCGGTTTGGCTACACGAACACCACCGAGACCATATGGTCCCGGTTGGTTGGTGTGGGTCCCACGGCAGCAACAAGACAAGGGGAACCCCGATGTGGTTCGGGGTATGGTGTCGATTTCATGTCCGGTTCATGGTTCTTAGTCAACATCCAGTTCACGGTGTATGTTAAGATTTTTATTTTTATGATCTTATGTTAAAATTAAATTAATAACATGACATGATTAATTTAATAACATGAATTAGGTTATTTTAATTATTAAAATCATGAAATTATTAACCTAAGTATTTTATATTTATAGACTTATAAATTAATTAATTATTTAAAAACCATGGTTATAATTAATTAATTAACATGACTTAGGTTATATTATTAATAAATAATAATACATGTTTTAACCTAAGTATTTAAATTTATTTAATTAAAAACATGATATATTTTAATTAAATACTTTTAACCTATAGTTTATTTAAATTACATGAAATAATTAATAAACTATACATTATATCATTATGACTTAGATAATAATCTGAAAAACATTTAGGCTTATATACTTAGCTTATTTAACCAGCTTATATCTGATTATGGAGACTTTCTAGTTTTAGAAAATTATTTAATTAAGGCAGCTAATCTATTTATGGAAACTTTCTATTTTTAGAAACTTATTTAATTCAGGCAGCTAATCTGTTTATGGAAACTTATTTAATTAAGGCAGCTGAGCTATTTATGGAAACTTTCTAATTTTAGAAACTTATCTATTTTAAGCAGTAAATCAATTTTTGGAAACTTTCTATTTTTGAAAACTTGTATTTTTGGAAACTTTCTACTTTTGGTAACTTTCTATTTTTGGAAACTTTCTATTTTTGGAAACTTTATATTTTAGGAAACCTGCTATTTTTGGAAAGTTACTTATTATTACACAGTAAGTATAATAATACATGAAATACCAGAAATACTTAATCAGAATAGACAGAATTTAGGATAAACACAGTTTAAGGCTTTAAACAGTGAAACATGATATGAACATATAAAATAAGCTAAGACATGATATAAAACCAGTTACGTATTTAGTAGTCAGATACTTATTCACGTATGTATTCATGTAGCATTAGTGATACGGAAGTAGGATTCCTCTCAGTTCGTCTTCTTCGTTCACTGGACATAAGGTACGGATTCCCGTCCTTTCGGTATGGACATTCTTTCCTTATTAGGATTCCCCGTATGCAGCCAACTGTTTTCACAGTATACGTTTTATATGTTTCTGAATTGCTTATGTTTAGTTTAGAATACCTATAGCCATATACATACATGACCAGTTTCACCTAGTTATGGAGGTACCATAACCATAACATTAGAGGCACTAATGTTATGACTTCACCACGGCGGAGTGATTGCTCGTGGCGTCCCTTCAACTTTTGGCCATTTATATTATATTTATCATGTGGGGCGTATGGTACATCCTAGTTACATGTTTTCAGTCCGAATTTCATGGTGAATTTGGTGTGTGCCTTGCATCCTTCACAAGGAGCTGATCCCTCCTACCCAAAAACCAGTATATTAAACTAGAGGCAGCCCCTCTAATTTGCATGATGAGGTCACCCCTCCAAGTATTCATGCACGGTGGATTTTCATGACCTATATTGGCTAATGGTAAAATATGATAAACAGTTTTTACAAGATAAACATAAGGCTTTTCAAACTATAAAACTAGTTTTATGAACATGTTCTAAGTTTTCCAGGACTTATACATTTCCGCTGCTATTAAGTCTTTATTATGTTTTAGTCATTCATACTATGTCTATATCTGTGCACTGAGCATTTTGCTCAGCCGTTACTTTCCTTTCCATGTCCGAAAACGGCAGGTACCCTAGGAGAGACTCGAGCATTTGGAGGACGTGCATAAGATGGAAGCTGCTAGAGACTTCTTTTCCTTTTTGCCCTCATATACTTATGCTTGTTTAGTCTTTCATTCATTTCTTTTGCTTTATTCTGTTTTGGGTTTATGTTTGGGAACCGATGTTTGATTCCGGTTATACCTGTGGTCATGTAATGTTTTAGACATTTATCCTTGTATGCTTTGATGACACGCCATAATTACGCGTGCCATTCCATTATCAAAATGGGGTGTTACATGCTTAAATATTGAGGACAATGTTTATATTAAGTGTAGGGGGGACTTCTATTGAATTTTAGTGGGCTTTTCCATGAATTTGACCCCATTTAACCGGAAAATTTAAAAATTTTCAACGTTTTTTCAAATTTTTGATCTATTTTGGCCTAGTAGTATTTTGTTTTTTTTTCTTTTTGTCATCGCATCGTATTTATATTTTCCGTTTCAAGAATAAAGTAAAAATAAATAAATAAATAAATAAAATGGTTTTAACAAGTTTTGATATCTTTGATATATTAGGTCTGTCGTGAATATTTTGACTCAACCCGAGTTTACTTATCCAAGTTTACTCTAGCTAGTATCCTTAACCATATGGACCTTAATTGGTTTATTAGGCTAGGCATCCACGAGTCTCATTCCTCGAGATTTTAAATTGTGGAGAACGAGAGATGATAGAGTTGATAATAAGTTTAAGGGTTAATTC